>JBBMOC010000015.1:7250328-7515328 GCA_037975185.1 Centropyge bicolor | reverse complement strand
CTTTACAGATATGCAGAGCTGGGTTTGTGATTTTACATCTAAAACCAGAAAGTGAAGAGATTGTGATGTACGTGATTTTAACTGCCCCCCCACCTCCACATGGTAATCCATCTATAGCACTAATACAGGTGCAGATAGTCGCGTCGCGCCCCCCCCCCCCCCAACATGTTAATCCATCTATAGCACTAATACAGGTGCAGATAGTTTCAGATGAGATCAGGATGTCAGTAACCAGAGGAGAGGGCTCTTCTGGCACGTGGCTAAGTTTTGACCCCTGCAACTCAGGAGCCAAATAAAACAGAGATGCACAAAAGGGAATCAGCCATTAAGACATACAGTAATAACAGAAAAATGGGTTGCAGAGGCCTAAGCTTCTATGTCAGGATCAGCTACAGAGCAACAGCATTAGAGCCAATAGGATTGTGTTGCTCAGAACCTCAGATGGGACATGAACCTGCTTCCTGTGGTTGAAGAACACACTTTGTTCTCAGCAAAAGATGTGAAGCCATTTCTGGATGTCAAGTGTTTCTGCTTGTTGATGAGCATGTTACAGAAAAGTAATTAAAATTCATCTGGAGGATTAGTCCAACACATGGTGTCCTGGTTTACTGCAGTAATAATGAACTGTACCAAGGATGTGAAATAAAGAGAAGATAGTGCAGAAACAGGAGTTTTCAGTATCATTAAAGAAGCAGTGAAAGGAAAGATGAGACTACTCCCAAAGGGGAGATTAGACTGCTTCAGCAATAGACCCCAAAGTGTATAAAGACCATATATTATATTTTAAAGAATACTAGTGTAACCTGATGGATGAGAATAGAAGAGATACCATAAATACACATACCAAAAATGTAATAAAAATCAATAATAATTAAAAATAATAAAAACTAGGATCTGTGGTCCTGCTGCATATTAGAAAAAACTGTCCAACAGGAGTCAGAATGTTATATATATATAGAGTACTAACTTAGAGCTACCATTCATGTGTGCAGGGACTGATGTTCTGTAGGGGGAGCTGTCCAGGATGGAATGGAACTTAATGTTAAGAATCAACAACTGACAGACGTTGTATATTTTCTAAATTTAGATCTGAAATGATATTATATCAGGATGATAGAGGATAGTTAAACCTGCAACAACTTTGCTCAAAACTGCAAAATGAAAACAAATCACACAGACTAAACATGTTTAGGCTGATCACTAGTAAAGCAGTAAAGCATTTTTTCCCCCATCTCCCTACCTCTACAATTCAATAGTTAGTTTTGCTCCGTGCACACAAGAGGACAGACAAGTTCAACAAAATAAAATAATAGTTTACACAAAATGTGATTAACAGAATATAAACAGACAATCAGCATTTTAAAAATCTGAACAAATGCACCTGAGAATGAACAGATAACCAGCGGCCTCACTCACTACTGGACACTGTGTTCCTTACTTCACATAGCCTATTATTATATGGAGTATTTTAAGTGATTCAATTATTTTTGCTATGGCCTGTTATGTTCACCAGCTTAACTCCCTCTTCTTCTCTAGACATCTATTTGAGCTGACAACCATTAGTTTATCATTCATGTTTACCATGTTTTTCACAATTGACCACAACAGAATAATGCATCTACAAGCACTTGTTAAAACTACCACATAGTATATTTCAACTTGTGTATGTGCATGTGTGTGGAGTGAGGTGATGGGTTGGGGGGGGGGGGTCCTCATCCACCCACCCACTCCTCCCTTTGCTCAGCACTGCTTGCACCCTACAAATAATCAAACTTAATAATAATAATTGCACCAAACCTTTTCGTAGAAGCAGAACATATCAGAGCATTTACAGCAATATCATTCAATCATGGTCACAATAATCTCAATATGAAATTACAGACACACACTATTTTATCACACTGCTCCACAAAGTGTTGTGAGGCTCCTAAATTGAAAATTAAGTTCTGTATCAAAGCAGTGATAATATGCACATTTGCCTTGTCTGTCTGTGTGTGTCAGCGGTATGTGTGTGTGTCAGCGGTGTGTGTGTGTGTGTGTGTGCCCGCTGCAGGACACGCCGTGTATATGAGCCGGGAGCCTGCGGGCTGCTGTGTCAGTCGGGCTCGCGGTGCGGGAGGAATGGCAGGCTGGGGGGGCTTCTTCTTCTCTCTGCTCAACTACAAGACGGAGAAATATGTCATCGCCGAAAACAGGAGGATCGGAATATTGTTCAGGCTCTATCAGCTGGCCGTGCTGGGCTACATCATCGGGTGAGCTGCCATGCATGATCGCCCCCCCTCCTCTTTTTATTATTAAGCCTGGAAATAAAGTAACCTTTGAGAAAGTGATTCACAAAGTTAAAAATAGTTGAGCTAGTCAAAGTGGGGACTTTGTTGCTGTTGTTAAAGTGGCAGCACAAATTTTCACCGCCTCCTTATTTAAAAGTGCTTGTGTGTGAGAAAGAGTTTGTGTTGGTGAATTCATTAATGTGTCAAATTGCTGTAGAGGCAGGAAGTTGTCCTCTCCCTCAGCCCTCATGCGTGTGACGTCACGCTGATGTATGTGAGAGAAATGATGAAATGTGAGCAGCTGACTGGGGCAGTTGAGGGTTTGTAGTATCTGCTTTGACCTTTATAACTGTTTGTGTAAGTTATTTCAAACTGCAGGAAGACAAACTTAGTGGCTGCCGCTGCGGTTATAAAATCACACTTGGCTCTGTGGCATGCACTGTAGCGGAGGGAGGGCTGCTCATGTTCATTTTATTTTTACTGTCATGTCAAGTCTGAGACGGAGTCGTTTTTGTGCATTTTACTCACTAGATGCTGAGCTCACCCCCAGATGCATGTGTGTGTGCACAATATGGTTCAATAAGGTCCAAGTGGAGATGCATCAAATATTCTATGATGTAGCCTAGGACACATTTACACAACATTACTCCATTCATCAACACACTAAATGAGTTCTAATGTGCAATGTCAACCCCAGACCAACACGATCACACAGGCTGCTTAACAAGGGCTTGCAAATTCCATCATAACCATGTTGTGATAAAAAGCCAAAAATGCCAAGATACACTTACGCAGAGTGAGGCTCTAAAGCATGACGTTGGGACGAATGTGTCAGGTGGGTGTTTGTGGTGAAGAAAGGCTACCAGGAGAGAGAGGAGGCCATCCAGACCTCAGTCATCACCAAGCTCAAAGGTGTCACACTGACCAACAGCTCACAGACGGGGCTTCACCTGTGGAGCGCTGAGGATTACGTCATACCCCCAAATGTGAGTCTGTCTGTCTGTCTGTCTGTCTGTCTATCTATCTATCTATCCTAATATATGTATTATACTCAATCAAACAAAAGAGAAGAAAGGCAATCTCAGCTTGTAGAGCACAGATATTGATGTCAGAACACTCCCCAGTTACCTTCCTGTCAAGCTAGATTATGAAGCTGTTGAGTGTCTGTTTTGGTGGATCTCATTAGCCTCAGCATCTGTCTCAACAGATTCAACGATATTGAATTTCTCTGCAGTGTAATTTGTTTAACCTTTTTGCTGCTCGATATCACCATGTGGATGCAATTTTATTTTGCAGGGTGAGCAGGTGTTCTTCATAGTAACAAATTACATAGAGACCCCCAACCAGAGGCTGGGGTTCTGTGCCGAGGTGAGTGTGCACAGGAAGAGGAATCTCGTCATTATCTGTGTTTATTTTTCATCCTCACATCAGAAATGACTGTGGGTCACACTGTGTCAGATTACTGTGGATTGCGTCATCGTATCCAGCTGAGTTTATTTTGTCTCACAGAGCTTCAAGGTGCCAAACGGACGATGTCAAAGCGATGATGACTGTGTGGAGGGGGAGACTGTCATCGCTGGCCACGGTGAGGATCATTCAACGCACGGTCGTGGTGGAAAGCTTGCAACTGAAAACCTGAATCATTTTTAGCCTTTTAGACTAAATTACAGGTTTGCATATCCAACTATGTGCAGAGATCTGTCATAATCACCACTGGCAATCTACAAATCTTCTATATGATGACATCTCACTAGTCTTGCTTATGCGCTCTCTTAGACTAATATTAGACATAAGCAATATTCGTCACATAGACCACATGAATCACTCATGTCATGGCCACTACTTTCAACTCAATGCCATCACAAAGTTTTTACATTTGAATAATATTTTTGGATTTCAACAATATTCACTTTTACATATATGTCCTCACACAACAGTATAGACGCAATTAGATTTATTCTGACTTGTCTTATTTTGGAATAAATTTCAAGCAAAGCATTCAGGACTCTTTGCCCTTTCCATCAGGAATCAAGACCGGCTTGTGTTTAAACAGCACTGGGACCTGTGAGATTCACGCCTGGTGTCCTGTTGAATACAGCAAGAGACCCACGTGAGACCCCTTCCTCTCTTGCAGATCTCTGGAAATTTGCCATTTTGTGCTACTACTCTGACACTCGCTCTGATCCCTCACAGGGGCCGAGATATTTCACAAGTTCTATTTATTACTAATACAGCCTGTCACCTCCACTTCTTTTTTGTTTTTTTTCTTCACAAAGCCGCCCGTCCCTTTCTCTTCCAGAGAGCCCTTACTGAGCGAAGCCGAAAACTTCACCATCTACATCAAGAATTTCATCAGGTTCCCAAAGTTTGAATTCTCCAAGTAAGTGACTGTAAGTGGCGCTGATTGCTGGTGTGCCTATGGTTTCAAGGCACGGTGACACAGATCACCGAGTGAGCTGGGGGATATACGTGTTCCAATGGCTGCTTGAAATAACTTTAGGGTGCAGAGAGCTTTCTATTTATACCGGCCTGTGCACTGCGCTCAGTGAGACAGTGAAACAGTCATCTGAGACGTCCTTGACAGCGGGCCTTGCCCTGGACAGGTGTCAGATCAGATGGGGCTAGCCCTGGGAGCTGCTCTGCTGCCTTCACCGCTGTGGTCTGTTCAAGTCCTGCAGGAAAGCAGGGAGATGCCGCAAGCCCTGACTAATTCATCAGTCAGGATCTCATTCTAATTAGACAGCCATCCCTCCCATGCTTCCTCACTAATCTTGATTTGCTTATGCTTAACGGGGATTGGCTAGTAACACGAGTCCATCTTAATGGGTGTTACTCGAAAGGGCTGGCACCGCTACACGTCTTACAGTGTGACACATCCAGTTACACTCTGTGCATGGAGCCAGGGGGTGTAATGTTGTGGGTTGATTGACATACACACACTGTAGCGTATGCTGCGGTTGGTGTGTGTGTAGAGGAAAACTTTCAAGCAAAGTTGAAGGTCTTTTATTTATAATCCGAAAACTCAAATTGAGTCAATGTTAGAGACAAAGTGCTGTGTATCTAGACAACTTCTGCAGGTCTAAGTTTACAGCTCAGTCAGAAGTAATGGTATTAAGGGATCATAAAAAAACAGTGTAAGAGCTTTCTGTGGTTAAGCAGTGTAGTAGTGGTGTCAAACAGAAAGACTGAAAGGTCAAAGCCAATATGAGAAGTTGACAGAATTCTGTGACTCTCAGTTGCCAGCACCAAGTGACTTCAATGGAGAATTGCTGGTTTCAATGGATAAACTGGATACATGACATTCAATGTGAAACTAGAAAAGCACTCGGAGAGCGCAGACCTCGGTCCAGCAGCACAGTTCCCCCAGCTTTCGTAATGGCGGTTTTCCGGATCACCTCCAAAATTTAATCATTTGTTCCTTGTCCCAGAAAAGACATTTTCTGAGAATTTCATCAAAATCTATCAATAACTTTTTGAGTTATGTTGCAAACAGACAAACAGACAAGCAAGCAAACAAACAAACCAAGGCCGGCAAAAACATAACCTCCTTGGCGGAGGTGAAAAAAGACTGAATTTGAAACAGTTTCTGAAAATCTGACATCTGATGCATGTGTTTCATGTCTGCTGTATTAACCTCTTAGATCCAACGTCCTTGAAACCTCTGACGACAGCTACCTGAAAAGATGCTCCTACGACAAAGAGAACCATCTGTACTGCCCCATCTTCCGACTCGGGGAGCTGGTCAGCTGGACTGGACATGACTTCCAAGACATGGCTGCTAAGGTATGAAGTGCAATGATGTGCCAATTAAGGCTGTGTGGGAGTTCAGTTCCTGGCTTCCTCACAGTCATTTGATAATAAGACATCACTTTAATGAATTATGGAAATTAATTTTAGCTGCTCATTATTGCACTTGTATATTCAATTCAATTCAATTCAAAAAGCAATTATTAATGTAATCGAATGTGTTATTGACAAGGATGCATTCCAGTGTTGAACAGAATCAGAACTATGACGGTAGATTTCTTGGGATTATCAGCTGGAGGAGGGCAAACTGGCTGCTACTGCAACATGTCACCCCTCTCTCCTTTTTTCCTCCCTCCATGCTTCCTGTTGACATCCAATAACGGAAATGTCATGAAATAGTCTGCTTGCCGCAGAGTTAATTTGTTTCTGTGTTTCCGCAGTTTATGGGAAATTTTGTAATTAATCCAAATTCAACAGTGTAAAGCACAAAACAAGTGCATCCGTATGCATCAGGGTAAAACACAGCACAGTTGTGTGTTAACCACCACAATCTTTGGACTGAACCTAAAGCTGGATTACAGCAGAGGAGTAAAGAGAGAATTTAACTTCCTAAATGGATTTCTGCAGAATTCATGTTCAAGATACAAAATGAGAAGCAGTGATTTTAAACCATTTGGAGCCATGGTTAGAGATTTGCATTTTTTTTTTTAACTAGGTGCTGTGATAGGATCTAAACACAGACTGGAATATGCATCACCTAAAATCAATCAACCAGAAAAAACACCTGTGTGTACAAGGCCTTTATAGGATGAACTGTCACAAGACATGAGCTAGAGTTAAGAATCTAAAGAGAACAAACAGTACACATGTCAGTACATAAAGCAGCTGCAGTTACAAAGTGCCTGCTGTTGTCCATCAGGGTGGGGCTGTCGGTATTCTCATTGAGTGGAACTGTGACCTGGATAAGGACTCTTCATACTGTAATCCAGAGTACAGCTTTACTCGTTTGGACATGAACTTGAACAACTCGGTCACATCAGGATACAACTTCAGGTATGTCCTCTCAGGCACTTCACAAGAAATACATGTGTCAGTCCACTGCCCCTACTCTGTATCCAAACCTTTTATTCTTGTCTTTTACACCTTATATCAACTGATTCTTCTCCTACAGATATACCAGGTATTACAAGGATCAAAACGGTGAAACCTATCGCACTTTGTATAAAGTGTATGGGATTCGCTTCGATATAATGATCAATGGCCAGGTACAGCAGGGATATGGGCAGTTTCTCTCTAGAGGAAGTTCATGATTCTGGTAATAAACTTGCATTAAAAGGCTGTTCTTGTTTTGCAGGCTGGGAAATTCAATATTGTTCCCACGATAATTGCCATTGGTTCAGGTCTTGCTCTGATGGGCGCGGTGAGTAGTTTACTAATATATTAGGTTGTTATATCTGTGGATAATTGATGTTATTTCTGAGATGCCTTCAACTTGTCATATTACAACGCCATTTGACAGTGATGAATGATTACCAGGAACAAAAGTAACAATTTGTGAAAATCCATTTTCTTTTCTCAGGGAGCCTTTGTATGTGACATGATATTACTGTACATGATGAACACGAGCTCCTTCTACCGAGAGAAGAAGTTTGAAATCATCAACTTCAAGTATGTCCAGCTTTTTTTTATAAATGTCATAGTGATGCTTTTTAAATTACACTTTTCCAAACTATGATCATCCCAATCATCTCACACTGTCACACATCTCTCTCACACTGTATGTAACAGGAGAGAGCGGACCAAACCCAGGGACGGCAAGGCAGGACAAAGAGAAAGGAGATCCCGGAAACCAGCTGCAGAGAAAGAGGCCGCCAACTCCTCCAAAAAGCCAGAGGAAACGGAAGCCACTATGGGATCTTCTCCCACTGCAGAGAGCCAGCTGCCTGTTGACAGCAGGGGTCCCACCATTCCACGCAACACAGGACAGCGATACTCTGCCATTCTCACTCCCCAAGGTGCAGAGCCAAAGCATCATATCACTTTCTCTTCACACAATTAAGTTTGCAGGCAGAGCAAGACAAATCACCTGCAGTGGTCTCGGTTATGTTGCAAGTGGTGGAACCAAAAGTCAGACTGATGTCCACTTCTCACCTACTGGCACGACTGCTGGCATGCCACTAGCCTGAACAATGCTTGCCCTGACTGAAGATACGTTGGTCCAGAGAAATGCTGACGTTGCGCACTGTGCAAACCGGCCATGCTGTAGAAATACACAGGTGGTTTTCAGTGGCTGGGTCAGGATCCAAAGGTGGGAGGTGGGAGATTACAACAGGTCCATAATGATGTGATACAGAACTGTGATAATGCTGACGCAATTAGAAGAGTGAACATTAAAATTATTCTGAGACTTTAAGTAAATTACAAAATGTTTGCAAATTAGTGATTGACAAATGCAAAGAATTAATGGTGTCTTTGTTTCATGTTGTAAAATCAATTAGCTTTTTTGGCAGCTGGTCAGACTAATGAAGCATAATTTCCAGTTTGAGTTATACATGATGGGCCTTAGCTTTTATTTTTACCATTTTATGAACTAAAATATGAAATACAGTGAAAAACTACACCAAAAAAAATGAAGCCCATCATTCTATTCCAAATCCTTACCATGGACCTCAAATAAAGGCTTGAATTAGGTGAAATAAACACTGTAGACTAATGAACAGAAAAATCATTTCTGCTAAATTACTTGTAATATCGAGTCATGAGAGAAATGATTTTGCAGGAACGGATTCAAAAAGAAAATGTTTTTGAAAACTACTCAGAGGCAATATGCAAGAAAATTTGTCAACGGTCTTAATTATTGGTATTTCATTTGGATGCATCGTGTACCTGTATTGTGACAGGCATTTGAGCATACTTCTAAACACTACTGTGGTTGGGATGTTTATATCGACCATGCAATGACTACAACACAAACCTACACAACAGAATATATATGTGAAGCTGTGGAATACAGGCATGATGTGCTACTGTGACTAGAAGTTCACTGCTGACATACTGGCTGATTGTTAATGAATGGTGCAAACCGTTGATGTGCATGGACTCCTTCCTCCCTCCTGTTTGTATTTATTGAACAGTATTTATTGTTGGAAACAAAATGTACTTGTCGATTTCACGATGTCAACAAATGACACTGCCTGACAGACAAACTGATTAATAATGTATACAAACAGCTGTACAGAGGTATTTATTTCAATCAGTAATCAGATCTGTTATAATTTAACCACAGTATTGTACATGAAATGAAATCCCAAGTGCTTACAGCTTGTTTGGATGTTAAATGTTTTGATCTATGTTACGCTACAGCCTACATTGTCATAACTGCCCTCATCCTGGTATGGGTCATACAGAGAACAGAGCAGGAGTTACAGGTTAAAGAAGTTCATAGTCACTGCTAAATGTGGAGCAGGAAGGGTAAGAGGACATCATCTTCAGCATATTATAATTATCGATATATCCTCTGTTTAATCAACGGTTTATAATGGGAAAAGTCTTTCACTAATGGCTTATCTACAAACAGCAGGACAGACAATATTATTGGTTTACTTAGCATTAGATAGGATTAATTCAGGATTATTCTTGGTCATTTTAGTACACGTGCACCATCCCATAGAGGAAAGTCCAGAACAGGATGTAGGTGAAGAGACCCCCGACAAGACCCCCGGTGAAGAACAGTCGCCGTGATTTAAAGAATTTGTTCCACCGCCGTCCGGCCTTGAGAATGAGCAACAGGGAGAGGAGAAACGCAGAGAGGAAATAAAAAATAAAGCCATACAGTCCAGTCAGCCCCAGGATGCCAGCTGTTGCTCCGGACAGGGCAGATACGGAGGTGCGGCAGTAGTCCAGCACAGCGGCGTTGCCCCTCACAGCTACTTCACTGATGAACTGCGGTCCCTCACGTTTGGCTACAACTCCTGCCATCTTGGCTCTGGTCGGCTGTCACAGGTAGGTGCTGCTGTTTCAGGAGAGAGTCACATGTTTACAATACAAGATTTACTCCAACACTGTAGGTGATTAACAGTCATGGAGAGGGAGTTTGGAGTTACTTGCAGTTTCAGACTATATGTACAAAACCCATGAGATAATTAAATGCAGTGAATTGTTACAGAACCCAAGACTAATTAATGATGATAAAATAAAGGCCACCTGGACTTGCTACATTAAAAAGGCTGCTTACATATTACTGCATCCATAACAATAATATAATGACATATCATGACAGTGACGGGAGTCACTCTGCTGCACAATTTGCATTTAATAATGACATTTGATAATAATAATAAAAAAATATATAAAATCAATACTATATTTCAGAAGGTGTTGAATGCCGGATCTTTACTTGCAGTATTTTTTAAACGCATTCAATGCTAATTCAGGTAGTAAGCAATGCTACTACTATCTGTAAGTAAAGCTAATTTGTTACCGGTTTTACTGATGTCAGTGGGTCGAAGGTTAACGTGATGCATTCATCAGACATTTTAACTGATTGACCAGAAAAAAATGACAAACCTTCGAGAGGCTTCGATGCATTAATGCTGCCTAATATGAGTGAAAGAAAAAGTGTCAGGCAGCCTTGGTCGATGTTAGCTTAGCTGCTGACCACAATTAAGCAAAGTAAGTTAGCTAATACCTACATTTTAAGCCTTTTCTGGTGACAAAAACAACCACGTGAAACAAAAAAGAGACAAATGCACTCAATACTCTACTCGATAGCATCTAATTGTTAAACTAAACGCCATATTACACGACCCAGCGTAGCCTGAATCCACATAATACTGTTTTATTTTAGCATTCTCATCACCAGCGGAGCTAACAGGCTAGCATTGTTAGCTAGCTCTCCGGGGTGCTCGCAGACGGTAACATGACAGATTCTCACCGGAAATGAACGCAGGGACTCGTCGGCTCCTCACAGCGCGATCACAAAAGCATAATCTGCAAGAGTAACTTCACAGACTTGAATATTATCTTGTTTTCAAGAAATGTCAGCTGATGTGACACGGGAACGGCACATTCATTCTCGTTTCGATGACACCCCTAGACAAGAGTCGGCCATGCTCCTTTGCGGTGCATTGTGGGAACAGGGTAATGATCAAAAAGGAGGCGACGGTGTGGTGCGTTCTGGGGACATTAAAGAACAGGAATTTCTAGCTCAATTATAGGAAAAGGATCCCTCTGGGTGAAGGCGCCACCCTCTTGAGGCACTTTACTGCGACATACAGGTAAACCATAGACTGTGTGTTAAACCCATTCTTTCAAACGTCAGGCTTCAGAGAAACAATTTAATGGAAATTAGAGCAAAATTAAAATTCCAGATTTAAAACAAAAACATAAAGGAAGATTAATTTTAAGCAAAATTCAGTCAATTTTAAACAGGCTAAATATATATATATTAACAAGATATTAACACATTTATATGAGATTATTTACAATTAGCAAATATGAATATGAGATATATTATCAGTATATACACTATGGACTTGAATTGAGATAAGAACATTACAGACATTACTTTGTTTACTGACCTTGATCTTGTCAAATTTCACTGACACACATGATCTTTATCTGTAATATGAGTAACAACTTTTAATTCTGAGCAACACAGGTTTTGTTTAATTCGTTCTCCTTAGAGTTCATAGATAGACCAATGAAACCAATAAACAGCATTGTTGCCCAGACAGGTAATAAACCTTTCTCATGGAAATATTTATGTCATAGCATTATTCATGCTGTTATTTTCACCAGTGTTGGACAATTTGAGATGTACCCAGTGACAAAGATATTGGATATTATATTAGAAATGACAAACAAATCAGAGACAAATGTTGGTTGTAAGAGGCCTGAAAATAAACTCTTTAAAGTTAAGGCCAGTGGTTAAGTTTTTCTTTAAACAGAAACAATTCTAATCATTTTTCACCAAAACGTTCTCGTACTTTAACCATAGACTGTGACTTTAACTCATCTGTTGGGAGGGATTACGTCCAAGTAAGTTTGAAATGACCGATTTCCTCTGTTGACCTGAATGCATCAGTGTTAGCTGTGCTGTCATGTTGTCATCCAGTTTGGGAGACAAAGTCCGCCCTGTGATCAGCAGTAATGTCTACATATATTCTGGGTATAGACATCGGCACCACCTCGGTCAAGGCCGTTTTATTAGAAACTGGCTCCAGATCAGTGGCTGCAAGTCACTCTTTGCCAACTGAGGCTGATCTCACCGACAGCAGCGGGATCAAGGTGAGTGTATATCCCGCACACTTAGCTTCACCTGCAGCTCAGCCACACGGACCCTGAAGCCTGTCTGTCCTGTGTTTGACCTGTCTGTGTCTCCCTGCAGGCTAAGGAACAACACACCGGTCAGATCATAGACTCTGTGAACCGGTGCATAGACCTGCTGCCCACAGACAAGCTGCAGCATGTCAGCAGCATCGGTCTGTCCGGACAGATGCACGGGCTTTTATTGTGGAAGGCCAAGAGTGGTAAGAACTTCCGGTGGCATTTCGCAACGTGTGTGGTCAAATGTGTTACAATGGTTCTGATGTGAGTTCACCACTGGTTGATCTGAAGTGTACAGAAATCAGAGAGGAAGCTGTAAAAGATGGTAAAGAGATTCTTCTCACAGCTAATTGTCTTGGCTGCCAAAATGTAGATCAGTGTGCAAAACACTCAGAATTTCAACCAGATTATGTGCTTACCATGGTGAAGACAAACAAAGAACAAAAAAAGAACCTATTCTGAAATTAGAAGGGGCTCCAGTTCAGTAGAGTACAGGATCCAGAAGGCTATGGGTCTGTTAGTGCTGTGGCCCCCCTTGTGGCCCCTGGAATTGCCCCAATATAAAGGTCCCATATCATACACAAATATGAGTGGTCTTCTTCTTCTTCTATTTACTATTATTATTATCAAGAAATTGATGATTTAAAAAAAAATGGGTGTGATTTTCTGATTCAGGATCATAGGATCATCATCATATTTTATTTTTGTTTTGTTTTCAGGCTATTTCTGAATTAGAAAATGAAGCTGTTGCATTTTCCTCATTGTAATAATTACAGGTCCTTAGTTGAAACTGGAGCTGTTTCCAAAGAGCTGCACTTAATTGATCTGCTCTTGTAGCAGAGGGTGGGGACTGTGGACAGACATATCTCAGTATGAACTTACATAATGATGATTCAGTTCCACATTACGGATGAGTGTGCTGCAGGAACTCTAATGGAAGCAAAATGTTATCCTTAGTTTGCTACTGAATGTGCTTTTTTAAAAAATTATTATCACAGATCAGTTAATTTAATAAGTGTGATTCTTCTAGATAGAGTTGAGAAAAAGCTGTAGAGCTTGCACACTCAGTATATGACTGTTAACAATCCCATCTGTCTATTCTAGCTTCTAAAAATAATTCAGTTTGATTTGGACAATGGATCCTATAATATTTAAACAGGCCACATGCTTTAGAAAACATTTCCCAGTGGTAGCCGCGGGGATTTAGAGGAGGCCTTTCAAGAAGAGATCAGTGTTCTCAGACTGCTGCGTTACATTGATTATACAGTATGTAACACTGATGATGTCCATTTAAGATGCTATTAAAACAGACTGAGGAGCATTACAGTTAGAGGTACACTGAAACCAGGAGGGTTTCTTCCTCTTTTATACAGACACTTGTTTGGTCCATTGCACCTCTTTCATAACTATGTTGCCCTCTGCTGGTTGCATCTAAAACTTTATAAGAGAATTCTTTGTAACTTAAAAAAAAACTTTGTTTCTTGGATGTTTTGTACCCAAACAAAACCTAGAGCATTAGGTCATATATAAGTTTTTTTGTCATGTTTGAGCAAAGGCTGAAGTTAAGGTTTTCTGTGTTCTTCTTTGCAGGTTGTGATTGGTCCAACGGGGACTTCTTCACAGCTAGAGACACCAGTCAGCTGATCACCTGGCAGGATGGGCGCTGCAGCAGTCACTTCCTGTCATCTCTGCCACAGCCAGACTCACATCTCAGTGTAGCTACAGGGTTTGGCTGTGCGACAATCTTCTGGTACATGAAAAACAGGTCAGCCTGCAGTTAAAAAATATGTAGATCTGACTGCACTACGTGGTTTTGTGATACAAACATGACTCCTAAAGATATGTGGTTTCACTACAGGCCTGAGTTCCTTGAGGACTTCACAGTCGCAGGCACCATCCAGGACTATGTGGTGTCCATGCTGTGTGGTTTGGACGGGTGTGTGATGACACCTCAGAATGCAGCCAGCTGGGGCTTCTTCAACACTTCCTCCAACCAGTGGAATACAGACATGTATGTCGAGCGCAGGAGTTCCTGTTTAATTACACCTTGTTTCTGTGTTGAAGTTGGCAGAACATTTTCTTGATGAGCGAGATCACTTCAAGTACTAAATGCATGAAAACGTTGTGTAGCTTGTGCATGATTGGTGTCAAACTGCAATCACTTAACACTTTGTACAGTTCATGACAAACTTACAGTGTCAGAGTTGGTATGCATAACCTACATAACAAGCTACTCTGTGTGTGCATGCTCCAGTCTGAAGAGTGCCGGCTTCCCTTTGCACCTGCTTCCTCAGTGTGTGCCGTCTGGTGGCTTGGCGGGACGGACGTGCTTTGACTGGCATGGCATCCCTGCCGGTACACCAGTGGGAGCCGCCCTGGGAGACTTCCAGTGCTCTGTCTACTCCTGCATGAGTGCGCGGACAGATGCAGGTGAAGCAGGGAGTCCAGTTATCTCTCTGAGGCCAGGATCACACTGATGCATGATTGCATTACTCTTTGACAGTACTTGCACTTCAGAGTCCATTTATCAGTTTTATCAGAACTGTGATTGAAATTCACGTCTGCTGCATTTGTCTGAAAATAACAAGTGCTATCAGTGGGAACACAAAAAACAGATAGATGAAAATAAAAAACAGGTAACACATTTAAATAAAAAAATACCCTACAATAAAGACAGTATACAGCCGTAAATACCCATCTGTCAGTTTGTTCTCATCATGTTTGTACACACACAGAGAAAAATGCATCAAGTGTAATCCTGCCATCAGTGTCTCCTGCATGTCACGATTGGCACTCTTAGGCTCGTAAGACTTCGATGACAGTTTGTATCTTTCTCCTGATTTCACAGTTCTTAACATAAGCACCTCAGCCCAGCTGACCTTTGCCATGCCAGCTGACTTCAAACCTCCAGAGTCTCCTCAGCCCGCCTCCTCCATCTCCTATTTCCCCTATTTTGAAGACTCATACTTGGCGGTGGCGGCTTCACTCAATGGAGGGAACGTACTAGCCACTTTTGTTGTGATGCTCGCTGCTTGGATGAAAGAGCTTGGTGCGTATTTTTAGCCATGATAGTAGTGTGGTTCGAGGTGTGGCAGTGTTGGGTCTGTTAACTGGTCCACCACTTTAGACTATAATATCACCACTACTCTCACATGGATTGGCATGATATGTGGTATAAACAGTCATCATTCATCATCATCATCATCATCATCATCATCATCATCATCAGCCTGGTTAGATGCATTTCAGACCAATCAGCACACATCTATACAATAAAGACTTGCACTCTGCACAACCCTTTAAAAACCCTAGTTGTTTTTAGAAAATACATTTGGTGAATTGTACGGAAGAAACTCAACATTTTCAGATTAACCACTAAAACTGAAAAGACGGAGCACTGACAGCCCAGAAAATGCAGTGTTTCTTTTTAGGAGCAGAAGTGGAGTTTTTACACCAGCAGCCAAGGACATAGCTGTAGAGTGTAGCTAAGGAACTTAATTGATCAAAATAAACTGATGCCAAAATGACAGTTTATTGCCATTAAATGTTTCATCCAAGTGTTAACTGGCTGCTCCTCATCCCTCACAGGTGCAGAGCTGAGTGATTCATGCTTATACGAGAAGCTGATTCACTGCGCCCTGAACCAGGAAACGAGCGACCTCAGGGTGAATCCCACCATCCTGGGAGAGAGACACAACCCTCTGTGTCTGGGTCAGGTGACCAACATCTCCCCCACCAATATCTCTCTGGGTCATTTGACGAGGGCGCTGTGCCGCGGAGTCATGGACAACATCACCTCCATGATGCCCACGGAGCGTCTGCAGCAGGCCGGGGTCAACAGGATTGTGGGCAGTGGGAGCGCCATCGCCCGCAATGAGGTGCTAAGGCAGGAAGTGGAGAAGGTGTTTCCCCAGCCGGTGGTGTACGGACAAAACGCGGACTCTGCCGTTGGGGTGGCCATGGTCCTCTGTGACCGCCATTGAATGAGAATCTTAATCCACAGGGGGAATCCCTGTCTGTTTACATGGTTAATTGAGCATTTTGCACACCTCTGAGTACCTTATTGAATGTTATCACTGTGCTTAAAAAAATCAATCAGGCGAAATTCTCCAACATATTTGACTTTGTGGAACTAAAAGCAACAGCTGTGTTTGCCACATGGATTAAAAGCCTTGTGTGTCCTGCGCCTCACTATGTGCGGTGAGGTTTAGAAGTTTTTAGGACCAAAAAATTGAAGCTACCAAATGTTTAACTGGCACAAACTAACTGCTGAGTGCAGCTACAAATCCCCCTCCAAACATTTCATTTCATTGTGACGGAGCAGCTATTAGCACGATTTCAGCCATTTCTGGCTCTATGTTCTTGTTTCGAGGTGTATTTTTTTTCATACATGAAGACACAGTAGAGTTTTATAGCAATAACAACACTCTGGTTATGTTTTCTTTAAATTTTATGTTTACTCTCCCTGTTTTAGGTGGACTTTTAATTTTTTTTAAATCTAATTATATATTTTTTGTTTTCTATGAAGGTTTAATTTAGAATGATGATTACTGCTCTTTCTTTGCCTTCTCTTGATTTTGATGCTTTTGATGATGCTGCTCAGAGGCCGCAAATGTCCTTGATTATTGTCAGCTTTATTGTTTGCTTTAAGTACTTATCAGCTTTGTTTTCAAGAAGATGATCTTGATTTTATTAGCCGTTGTAAAATTTGTCTTCTTTCTGTTGGTGCTTTTTGTCATGATTGGATGCTTGTTTCATGATCCGGTCTCATAACAATCAAGCAGTTGAAAGTAACAATAAATTAGAGAGAAGACGTATTTGCTCTTCAGATGGACCACTTAATGCTGATAATTACAAAATTTTTTTCCCAGATTTTGCATCAGATGAGGGTGAATGCAATGGGCCACGGCAAACCAGCATTTTACATAGTGAAAGTAGTAGTTTCCGGAGCTGGAGCAATGTTGGTGTCATAATTGTCTATAATAATGAGCAAATACAGTAATATTTTTACAGGTAAATACAGCTGTGACTATGCAAAACACACATGACATCAGTGGTATTAGTATTAACAACCATTCATTATAAATTTAACATTTAGTTGAAATGACAACAGTTATTTGCACTTATTTTTCTCTCATTGTCCACACCTAATGTGAAATTATTATGGTACAAATAAATCAGTGTCAGTAATTCATTGTCTCAAATCTTGACTATTTTTAAATGAGTGTCAGTGAATTTTAACATTATCTTACTTGACTGAGACACCAGGATCTTATTCTGGTCCACTCCCTCCAGTTTTGAATGGAAAGCACACAGGCTCACATAGAAAAGTCCAGATAAACATCAAGAATGAGGCACCAGGCTGTATAATATCAGAGATAAAGCTTTAGTTTTTCAGATGACATTTTCAATACTTTAACCATCTCACTATGTGGAGGCCTGCATGCTGCGTTGAACTGTAGGAAAAATAAGGAAGTGATCTCAAGAAAGGAAATCATCACATCTCATAAACACAGATCTGCTGCTCGCACTACTAGGCAGAAGTTCTGCAACCACACACTCAGTCACAGGACCACAGCTGCACTGAAAACACTCACATGCACATTAAAACGAAACTGCGAAGAGGCAGATATAACACAGGAAGCACATCAGCAGCATTATGGACTTACGAAAGGGAGACTCAAGCTAAAGAAATATTCACAAGTGAAGGAAACACCTGAATAAGACAAGTACTTTTCAGAAGGGTAAGTTATTCATTTATGATCTGTTATTTTCAGAGAGACTAGGAGATTGTATTTTTTTTACAGTGCTTCTGTTATTTTCTTCGTACGAGTTCTTAGAATACATCAATCCATTTTTCTTTCCTAAACTCCTAAATGAAAAAATAGAACTGCTCTGCTGCTCCTCTCTCATTTAACACATCAGTGTTAATGTCAGAACATACTCTACTGACATACATCTGGATTCCTTTATGGGCTTTATTGCTGACATGGCTTGAATAGACATGATCAATACAGCATCCTTTCAAGCACTCAGGTCTCCAGTAATGTACTCTGATATTCTCTAGGGTGTGTCATCTTATCTCCCTCTGGCTTGTTCCTGCTCATCTCACCGCCGTTAGGTTCGGCAAGCATCTTTGGACGCATCACAAAAAGGATTTTCTGCAGGACACTCCAGCGTGTACTCTTTTGTTTTTGGCTTGGTGGACTTCCTTCTGGTGAGTAAAATGACGTGTTATGCTTTTATTTAAATCAGTAGATTGCTCCAGAAAAAAATATTGTCAAACATCTCTAGTATCATGAGCAAAATTCTCTCTGTGCAAAAAGTAATACGCTCATTCTCAGAACATGCTGTTGTGGTTTGTTATCATATTTTATACATTTGTTTCTTTTTTAAGAGATGTAGTGAGAATGTGGGAAAGAACCAGGAACCAGATTTCCCCATTGGCACTGATTGTGTCTTTGAATCCTTATCAGTGATTGTACATCTATAAGTATTATATTAAGTACTATTACTCAAAAAATAGGTCTTGAATCAATGGGTCCATAAATAATAGAGCAGGACTTAATGACGTGTAGTGGAAGACACACAGCTGATGAACAAAGAGGTTTAAAAATACTGTGCTTCTGTCAATTCTGTTTTGTCAATGAAAACAAGTGTTTCATTCATTCATTGGTTCGAATAAATCACCCTCAAGAATACATTCATGTTTGATTGGGAAACCTGCCTTTCTAAACAATAAGAAATGCATACGTCTGTTTTTCCATCGCTTCTGTCCTGCAGTGCAATATATTCCTCGTGATGATCACAGAGTCTCGCAGCTATGAGTCACTAATTCCCCATTTTGTGATGGAAAAGGGGAACATAGAGCCACCAAAAATCAGAAATATCTCGTCTTCAGTTGGACTTGAGAGAAATGCTTGTTGGCTTTGCTCACGGATTCTGTATAAGGCGTGCTGTAAATGATTCGATTATTCTGCGTAGAACCAGATCGAGCACTGTGTGAACTGCTGTCATGGAAATCTTCTTCTAAATACACTCCTTTGTTAGTTGTTGGGGGTGAGACATCACATGTCTGAAAATATGTCTGTGCCCTTCAGGGCCAGTGAGGTGATCCCCCTGTAGTAAACATGTTTCAGACCCAGCTGATACAAACACAGGGTTGAACATGTTGAAGCACTAACAGGAAACACTTTGTCCTGCTTTGTTTACAGCAGTGACCCTCAGCTACTTTTGAATTGTGATCTATTAAAAGTGAGAAATTTTTGGCTTCTCAGGTTCAATTAGAAAAAACTTCTTGTGTCACAGAAACATGTGGTTTTTTTTTTTGGCTTGTGTGCTCTCTGTCGTGTGGGGATATCTGTGGTAGAGGATGAGCTGAAGCAAACCGCCTAACCACACACACACACACACACACACACACACACACACACACACCTCTAGCTGTCAAATTAACCTCACTGGACCTATTGCTCGTTGTCTGAATGATGTGCTGCGTTTCTATGCAGACTGCCGGAGCGAGCGGCCAAGATGAAGAAGTCGGAGATGTTCGGCTTCTCTCTGGAGTCGGACGACAGGACAGAGGAGGAAAAGTCGCGGCACAAAGCTGCGAAGAAGGATGGGCTGGTTTCTGCCCTGGGTTTGGGTCAGGAGTCGCCCACGGCTCCCATGGACACTGATTACCAGGAGGAAATGGAGGATACCAAACCTCAAATTAGATTCAATCTCAACTTTGACAAGTGAGCCTCCCCATGCACCTTTTCTGTTCCTCAGTATACGGTGGGGGCTGTGTATTATCAAGCCCCACTGTGTTGATGAACATGGAGTGCTTGACCTTTTGACCTACATGAATCTCTTGTAACCCTGTTGTCTGTTAAATATTTTTTTCTTTATAGAGGGATTCGAGGTGAGCAACAATTAGTAAAGAGAGACAGCAAGACGTTTAACATCGAAGTTTTGTTTGAAGCAGTGGCCAGCGGGGACGTCAGAAAGCTGGCCACCCTGCATCAGTACCTGCATCAGAACATGAAGAAACTCTCCGACTCTTTGTGTGAGTGTGAGGCCCACAATGCAACAGCTGCACCGAGCTGTTAACCCGTGTGTTAATTCCCTGAATGTGTGGTTACACCCGCAGATAAGTCCTATGGTAAAACCTCCCTGATGAAAGCTCTGCTGCATCTCAAAGACGGCAAGAATGAGACAGTGGAACTATTAATTGATATTTCCGAGAAGATGGGTGACATTAAAGAGTTTGTGAACTCAGCCTACACTAACAGCTACTACGAAGGTAAACTGTTCATGAGGCTGGATGAGAATAAACCTTTGCAACATCCAATGTGTCTTTCATTAAACATAGACGATGCTTTTCTGATATTCGCTGATGTGTGACTCTGGCAGGCCAGACGGCTCTCCATATAGCCATCGAGAGGAGGAGTATTCCCTATGTGAAGCTGCTGGTCAGTAAAGGAGCAGATGTTCACGCCAAAGCCTGCGGGAAATTCTTCCAGCCACACGACGGCCCCAATTTCTACTTTGGTGAGTCCATGCTGCTGCAGGGGAGTAATATTACCTCTTTAACATTTCATTTTCACAGTATTTTAGCATTTTATTATAGTTTTTCCACAAAAGTTCAATTGCCTTGTTAAAGAAAATCAACAAATTACGTCAGGCTCCTTTCTCTCATTAAATAAATCCACATTCAAATATTGTTCATTTCAAACTGCTGGGCACAGGATGCCTCCTACTTCACATCACACTTATGAACTGTGCTGCTACCACCTGAAGCCATTTGGGAGAGTTTTGCAGTTTTTTTTCCCTAAGACAAGGGGAGAGTCCAAACAAAATTTTAAAACATTAAGAAGGGTCTTTCTTTGTGAAACTCGTCATTCAACACAGTAAAGGTCAAACATCCCAATATAATAACAATAGGCATAACACACTTTTCAGTGGAGGGTGACTTTAAAGATGAAGTTTTCTTGTATCAGTCTCAAAGCTCTGCTCTGAAAGGTCATCCTAGCACTTTGATTGACTTAATGTAGACACAAGTGAACACATAGACAGAGATACATTTGAATCAGTTACACAGAAAAAAAAGTAAATGAATTCATCTCTTTCGTCCTCAGGTGAGCTGCCTCTGTCTCTGGCTGCCTGCACCAACCAGCCAGACTTGGTGGACTTCCTCATGGAGAACGACTACCAACCAGCGGACGCTAGTCTGACGGACTCTCAGGGCAACACGGTGCTGCACGCCCTGGTCGTGGTGGCCGACAACTCCGTGGATAACACGGAGTTCATCACCAGCATGTACGACCGCATCCTCAAGACCTCTGCCAGGCTGCACCCCAAGCTGAAGCTGGAGGACAAGGAGAACAATAAGGGGCTGACACCTCTCAAAATGGCTGCCAGGACTGGCAAGATCAGGGTAAACAATAGAAGTTGATATAAGGAGTCACTACCGACTGGATAGAAGTGCTATGGGGGCACAGAGTTAAAAAGCTCCACTGACCATCCAAAAAGTAGTGTTTTGATGGGCCATGTGAGATTCTGGATTGGGGTCTTCAGTCCTGCTGGTTCGGGTAGTTTCAGTGAATTTCAGTCTTGATGTTGTGATGAACGTAATGAAACACTCACAGACAATATGTTGTTCTGATTTTTGCTGCAGATTTTTTCACATATCCTAAAACGGGAATTCGAAGACAGTCACACCAAACATTTGTCCCGTAAATTCACCGAATGGGTCTACGGGCCTGTCAACTCCTTCCTGTACGACCTGGCCTCGGTGGACTCTTATGAGGAAAAGTCAGTATTGGAGATACTGGTCTACGGCAGCGACATTCCCGTGAGTCCCGTCCCAGCCTTATGAGCCCAGTCAGAGCAGCTGCCGGTGTTACTCTGTACTTGGATGTCTGTCTCACTTCTGTCTCCTCTCAGAACCGTCACGAGATGCTGGAGACGGAGCCTCTAGCCCGACTGCTGGATTGGAAGTGGAAGAGGTTTGCGGGTCGAATGCTTTTTTTCAACTTCCTGGCCTACCTCCTGTACCTGATCGTCTTCACTATTGTAGCCTACAATAAGAAGAACGAAAAGGTGAGCTGGCTGCGACAAACTCTGACTGATCTGTGTAAATATATACATGTATAACAAATTGACCTGTGCTGATTGATTGGTTGATTGTGTTTCTTCTCTGGCCCACAGCCGCCGTTTACCATCGAACATACCACAGTGGGTTACCTGTATGTGTCAGGCCAGCTACTGCTAGCACTGGCAAACTGCTACTTCTTCTTTATAGGGGTATGTAGGTGCCCTCGGATTCTAAATTCAAACCCAGTATCATATCACCCCCTTCTTGAAATTGTGTATGATTGATCAAAAGCCTTATCAAAATCCCATAGATCATAGACATGAAGAGGAAACGGCCGAAGCTGCAGACGCTGCTGATTGACGGATACTATGAGATGCTTTTGTAAGTAATGCTTCTTTCAAAACGTGGCCAGAATTAAAGGGATTCAACTCATTCTTTAAGAATATTTTAAATCCCACATGTTTACACACATGTTTTCTGACTAGTAGTCTTCTTGTTCTCTGCCTTTGTTGATGCTTCTTTGCACATTACCGCCATCTACTGTTGATGAAAAACCGGTGGCAGGAATATGTATTACAATACATATCTTGATCAGTACATATCTTCATCACGTGGTATGTTTAAATCAAGATGTATGTTGCTGTATTGATAATTAAAATTCTATTTTTTATTTATAATGTCACTCCTGTTATGTCATGTAGTTGTTGTGATACATGGTGGGGTCCCTTAAAAATGAGATTGTACATCTCAAGGGGTGTTCTGCCATTATTTTTAAAAGCCAGGTTGTATTAAATCCAGTTGTATCACTCTGAAAAGAAAGAAAAATCGGTTGCTCTGCTTGTAACTCAGCCAAGAGGAATCCCAGTAGAGCCATTGGTCACAACAGACAGGCAGCCTGCCACAACCTATAAAGGTTTTCATCTGAAAGGGGGGTGATCATAACCTTGGATGGGGAAATGGCCTCTATATGCATATTAGGTGACACAGGTGTCACTCAGTCTCTTGCTGGAGAGTCATGGACCTACAACCTGCCACTGATTGAAATTTTCTACACCAGTAAAGGATGTAGGAGGTGGATTTGATGGCGCTCTTTTGCATAGGGTTTACTTGAAATCTAACATTATACGTGTATGTGCTGTGGTAGCCATTGTCCCTTCTTCACTTGTTGAAGGAAGTGGTCTGTGGACTGGTCACCTTGGATACGCAAAACCCAGGAGAAGATTATACGCCATTTCTGGGTCAGGATGTGGTTTCATTCTGCTGAAGCCACCACTAACCACCACTAACATAAAATAGACATGTCATGAAGCCCTGTAATATCTAATATTATGCTAGTCACTTGACAGCAAAAATAATTAACATTGGTACACTAAGGAAACAAAACTGACAGATTCTCTGGGTTGATGGATATTAATCATTCATACTGGAGTAGTTGGTGATTGTAACTGACAGCTAACTGTATATGTATATATCCAGACACCTTCTGTTGCATTTTCCTTCACTCACATTTTTACGGCATTTAGCTTTGACTGTTTCTTTGTCGTTTTTATATATTTTTTTGCCCCAATACTGACTCATCGAAAGTGTGATCAGTAACCTTTTGACTTCACACAGGTCATCTCTAGTGAACTCATTTTGTGACTTCTTAAATCGCGTGCCTGCATTAGTGATAATTTATGTGTATCATATAAAAGGGGGTGACTAATCATACAAACAAGTGTTTTGTATTTTGTACTGGTAATTGATTTGGATTTCTTTGTAGAGATCTGCTTTAATGTTGACATTAAGGGCTCCTTTTCTGTTCATCAGTGTCAAATAAACTACAACCCGGATTCCAAAAAAACATAAATAAAACAGAATATAATTATTTACTTATATATATATATATAAGCAAATAATTATATTCTTAATATAATTATCTTATATATATATAAGCAAATAATTATATTCTTAATATAATTATCTTATATATATATATCAGATGCATTCTTTGCTGGTAAATCACTTAATTGACAAAACTTTTTACTTTTAACTCCTGGGATTTATTGAACGCCTCAGATTGGTGACATGTAACAGCTTCAGATGATGTGAGGATGACTCCATCTTGTGCCATTTTGTTTTTGTACACATACCACATATACTAAAATATCACTTGCATTATTACAATTTCCCATCATTCAGCTGTGCAGGATCACAGTGGCTTCTCTGCTGTTGGTAGTTTTTTGCAGAGCGTCCTCTTCCTGTTCGCAGCGGGGCTGTACTTGAGCGGGCGGCAGGAGTACCTGGGCTTCCTGGTGCTGTGTCTCGCTCTCAGCTGGGTGAACCTGCTCTACTTCTCCAGGGGCGACATCAACATGGGCATCTACAGCGTCATGTTACAAAAGGTAGTCCACAACAGGTCACACTACACAACAGCCAGCATCGCAGCGAACGATCTGATCCCTGAGGCCTTTTGTCTCTTCATTGCAGATGATCCTCAGTGATATCCTGCGCTTTCTCTTCGTCTACATCGTCTTCCTCTTTGGATTTTCAGCAGGTATGTCTTCTCTGTCAATGAAAAGATTCATTCAAAAAGACATCTGCTACTCTCCTGAAAATACTTCCTGACTAGAAAATATAACTCACAAGCAAATATTGCTGCTGGAACTGTATTGTCACTTTGTCATGTTCACTAAGTCACTTTGGATCTGCCATTTGAACCTCAGTTGTACATACCTCTTCTTATATAGATAGATAGATATATCATTATGCGGTTTATCTTATCTCTCATTTTGCAATATTTACAGTTGCTGCTTTACTGACGTAACTATGCTGCATTATCTACCTCATATTCTCATATTCTCATATTGCACCACCTACATTTGCTGCTGTGTTGTAAATTGATGATTGTCACTTTATCTTCACTAAGCCACTTTGGGTTCCACTTGTACTTTGTTGTTACTTATATACTAAGTTGTATATACCTTTCTTTATATAGTTTTTTATACTTTATACTTCTACCTGATTGTTTACTTGTGTTGCTGCAACACCCGAATTTCCCCTATGGGGGATCAATAAAGAATTATCTTATCTTATCTTATCTTATATTATCAAGCTTTTATTGATTTGAAAAGCAGCACCATGTCCAGTTTTTATAACATTTATTACCTATTTGAACAATTAAAGGCCTTTTTGAGATATACACCTGTAATAACACTGCTGCTGTCAGTAGGCCATGAGTGAAGTGTGTACTGTCTATAATCTGCTTCCTATCTCCCGTCACAGCGGTGGTCAGCCTGCTCATAGAGCATCCTGCGAAAAACATCACTATAATCCAGGGGAGGGGTTTCAATGCTCCAACTACACAACAATGTGAAAAACCCACCTACAGAAACATCTCCTACACCACGCTGCAGCTCTTCAAGTTCACCATCGGCATGGGAGACTTGGAGTTCACAGAGGAGTACCAGTACAAGGAGGTCTTCTACGTGCTCCTCATCGCCTACATCATTCTCAGCTACATCCTGCTGCTCAACATGCTCATCGCCCTCATGAACCGCACTGTGGAGAGGACTGCCATGGAGAGCGCCAGCATCTGGAAGCTGCAGGTGAGGCGTCCTGGAGGAGCCTGTGGTTTAGGATATATCTGTTGAAGGCAGCTGTGGTTTGATGAAGTGGTGTGGCTGTTTTCAGAGGGCCATCACTATCCTGGACATGGAGAAAAGGCTGCCGCGCTATCTGAAGAAGAGGCTCCGCTGTGGGCTAGAGAAAAACCTGGGCACTGCTCTTGGAGATGAACGTCGCCACTGTTTCAGGTTTGTTTCTTTTAGTTCAGTGACAATGCAATCAGTCTGACATTTTGTAAGAGGCTCTATCAATAGATGCATGTGAACATCCTGGATGACATAACACACACAGATTTCTGTACTAAATGTCCCGGCTCCATCACAGATGAGGACCCCATCACTATATGCCAGTGAATAATGTGACTATATGTAAATGCTTTTTTGGTAATATGCACCACTAAAGCACATATAAGCTGCATTTTTAGCCACAGTCACTCCGTGGCTCTGGGGATGGCAATGCTGGTGAGTTGGTCTGCTGGTTCACCACTTTGATCAAGATTGAAGTACCTCAGGTTTTGTATGGATTCCAATGCAATTTGGTCCAAATGGTCATCTTTGGTGATCCATCAATTTTTCATCTCACGCCATCATCAGATCAATATTGTGTTTTGCTTAACATTTAACTCCCACTATGCTTAAAGGAATTTTCTAGGGAACAACAAAAGACCAGTTTACATCCAGTGCTACTCCCTAAAAGCCATTGTGCTCATTTCAGAGGTCATACAAATGTGCTGAATGCAGCTCCGTCTTCATAAAACATTTGCAAAGCTGAGTTTTTAAAAATGTTAAATCCAACATTGCGTACATTCTTGTTAGCAGTCTTATTCTTCTCTGTCTTTGTTGACACATTGCAGCATATCTCGGCATGTTACCACCACCTGTAGATCAGGGGAACAGCGTGAAACCATTGGCAGGAGGCGTGTACTGGGTAACCCAGCTGCATAGCACTTATAGAGGTCAGAAAGCCCACAGGAGACCCTTTAAGTACAGCCTCACAGAAGAGCAGCAGCATTTGTATTTCATCAAATTACCAGAAACCTTTCTGGCACTATAAAAATATAGTGAAGCTGGCATGTGCACTGCTTTGATAGGTACTTAAAGGCAACATGATACATGCTCGGTGCATAAGGCCCTGCATGAGGAGTGGAGCAAAGAGCATGTTTACCACGTTTATGGTGGTTGAATCTCAGCAGTTATCATGACGAATATACTTCATGATTGGCTACACAGGCATGTCTGCTGCTCAGTAGTGGTCACATGTTGTTTCAGTTGTCCAGGATGAATCTGCATGTGCGAGTCTTGGTGGGTTAATATAAGGTTCCCTGGTGATAGGAGGGATGCTGTGAGAGCTACGGTACTGAAGTTGTCAGTTTTTGTTTTTCTTTTACATGTCAACTCTCAGATTCTTAACATCGCGGAGTAAAAATCCCATCTGCCAAAGCCGTTCCACCCCTGCAGGCTGATCCTAAAGGCAGGTTTAGCAAGTAATAATAATGGAGCAGAAACAAAGGTTCAGGCCTGAGGACTTAACAAAAGATGCAGCTGTGTGAGCAGGATCGATTGATGCGCGGTACACTGTGTTCGTCACTAATTTGCCTCCTCTGACAGCTGATTGATGCGTCACACGGCAGACAGTAATTGGAGCATGTGTCCTCTTGTTGTCTCAGAGTGGAGGAAGTCAACTGGAACAAATGGAACATCAACCTGTACAAAATCAATGAGGATCCTGGGTGCTGGGATCGTACCCAACAGCCCGTCTCAGACACCCCGCAGGACACACCACACAGAGGTGAGGGAGCATGAACGCAGACTCAAAGCTTCCATATTAGAAAATGCTTTTTAGGCATTTCTATGTGACAGGAAAGTAATCCTCATCTTGTAACATTTCCCTCCTTGTCCACAGGGAGGAGCTGGAGAGGCTTTTTCACTGAGGGCAGTCGGCGGCTGAGGCAGACATATCAGTCCACAGAGATGAATCCTCTGAGCACCACGCCGGTCTAAAAGACAACAGAGGGCTTCGCTCTGGCTGCTCAGCCTGACTGACCTGAGCAACGAGGCATTCAAACATAAAGACAGTATTCAGTTTGAGTTCCCCAGAAATTTAACTGCCAAATGTGTGAACTGCCTTTCTGACTGACTGATGCTCCACTGTCAGCTGGATTTTAAATGTAGTCTTTGAGGCAATATTTTAGTGACACGAGCAGAGCTAGGGGAGATATTGTAGATATTTGTTTGTCTGACTGATGTATGTAAAAAGTAGGATTCATCAAAGCTGAAGGCTGCCTCAACTGCTGCTTTATTGATGAAGAAAAAAAAAAATCACGCATTTGAAATACATTAAACATTTAATCCAAATGCGTCTGCACATGTGGTTTCTGCCCCCACCTGAACAGGATGCACATCCTCTCTGCACAAAGGCCACAACCTGCCGGCACCTCTGGCATCGCTCAGAATCCTTCATGGAGTAATACTGATCACGAAGGTGCTGATCCTGCCCTCCCGCTGCGTGCCCTTTATACAAGTCCCATTTTCATCACAGCCAGACAAGCTAAATCTTCTGCAGCCAGATAGTCCTGCGGATTTCACAGCTTGCTTTGTCTACTCCACTTCCTGTTTCTATTTGGCAGAGAGAGGCTTGGATAAATGGCATGAAAGAAGCACAGTAATTGGAGCAACAATGACCACCTACAGCATTGGTTGACGCAATCACAAATTATATGGTTTAAACAGGCCCTCTGAACCGGTTAGCCACTTGTAAGGTTGATTATGTAAGAAACCAATCTGTGATTAGTAACATACCTGAGTTACTGGATCTCTACAACTGAGCTCTTGAAGGGGTCTGGAAAAAAAAACTGCACATCTGTCGTCAGTGTCAGTTTAAATGAATGTTGCAGATAATCCCAACGACAGTTCGGACTCATTTCAAAGCATAAATTAGAACTTTATTTTATTATTACAATATTACAAAAAGAGTAGCACAACTCTCACGCTCTTGCCTCTTATCTGTCGTACAGAATGACACAAAAGAAAGGCTTATGGACCTTCTTCCATTTCACAGCAATAGTACAAGAAACAAAGAAGAAAATAAAATTTAAATAACAAGCAAATCAAGTATTATAAATAGTCACAACTGCAAACTGAAGCTTTGAAACTTGGAAAAAAAAATGTTACAGCTCAGTAACTACACATTGCTAAAATATATAATTACAAAATATTACTCCTTTTCTTGCTTTCCATATCAAAGAATCTCTAAGGAATTGCTCTGTCTATCCAACAAAACTTCATTAAAATAAAAAGACCAGGAAAAAAAAGAAGGAAACCAAAAATTGCTGTTTCTGTGTATCCTTACCATCTTCTTTCTCCTTATTATTTGGGGTTTTCATTAAAACCATGCTCATTTTCAAGGGAAGTCCAAGGACCAAACACTTAAGGCTTTTTAAGGGCTGTTAGGGAGTTAGGTTAACAAAACATGGGTGTCATTGTGTTTACACATACACACACTTGCACATACATACACACACTCACTCTTAACTCTACTCACATCAGCAGGCAACATTCACACACAATCATTAAACTTTAGAGTTACAGTAGTCTAGTAGGTAAGCCAGTGTACAATAAAATAAACAATGCATTTGCTGTTTCACTTTAAACTTAAAAGTCAGTTTTGTTTACCTCCAAGTGATCTTGCAAGTGATCAATTTGGTCTTTTCAAGCAAACTTCTCATCAGAATCAGTAGCAACTACACATAACTTAATTCACTTAAGTTCCTGCTGTCGGGATCAAAACTCTGGTTAGGCTCGTAGTTCGGCTCTACATGACATTAATAACACTATTTTTTCTTCTAGTCCAGAGTTTTGTCCTCATAACTAACTATCCACCTCAATACCTGCAAAACAAATAATCTCAACATTCAAGTAATACATTTGTCATGGTTACAAAAATGATCGGAAAAGCAAACAAACATAGAATGGCACATCTTCATAACAGTGTGTCCTTGTTAACCTGACTTTGGCCATTTTAAGGTGTGAGAGTTAACCTTTCAACATTTTCTGCACTAAACATGTCACAATCTTGTTGCCAAACCTTCCTGGCATGGACAAAGGTTTTTTGTTTTTCTTAAACACCTGAATTCATTGCAGCATTTTCAGCAGGACAGGGCGTCATCTTTTCAACATATCTGCCCCCTGCTGGATCTTTATTATGTACAAACAACCTGATTACATGCTTTCTTTACCGACACAGAGGAATCAATCTTGAACAGTCCTATTATACAAATAAATAATTACATTTAAAAAGAATAAAACCTCCATGTGCATACAGCAAGCTTTTCCAGCTGTACTTTGTAGTCTCCAGTGTCTGATGGCTTTGCACTGATGCAAGATCGTTACTCTCTCTTCTGTCTGCAAATGATTGTGTTTAATCTTGAAGTTACTGCGGGATTTGAGCTTGAATACCGAAATGAAAATTAGTTATTTGTCTCATAAAACTAGTCAGAGCCGATAATTCCTGACATGACCCTGTAAAAAAACATCCATCATCAGATGTTGCTATTTTCAGTGAGGGATCTATCTGTTTTTCTTCTTTCTTACATGCAATAAGAAAATGTAACCGATAGTTCTGAAGCAGAAATAACACAGGATGTGTTAAGATCCAGGCACACAACTAGTACAATAGAGGAAAAAGGTGGGAATGACACACACACAGTACAGATGTGTAACACACACACGTGAAAAAGTTCCCTAAAGTGCCAAGTAAAAGCACTCATTAACAAAAATAAAAGCAGCAATTGATCACTTGCAAGATTTATTAAAAAAAGAACAAAAAAAAACTACTGTTCTTCATTAAATATATTAATTTACCCTTTTTAACATTAGCGGTCATTTGTTTAAGTTATCAATTTAGTTTTATTCATGTGTTTCCTTTCTTAAGACTAAACAAAGGGGTTTTGATAACTGTTGTGTAGACAAGGCCATAGCTTATCTGTACCCTGGGTGCTGGATGAGAGCGGTTCTGTCATCCCCAACCTCTGGACCTACCCTGCTCAGAGGAGGCCTGTGCATCTTGCCCATCAACCCTAGATTCTGATCACGGAAATAGGGCGTCTGGAAGTCCCCACCCAAGTAATCTGCCGTTTGCATCAGATTAGGCTGGGTGGAGGAGGAGGTGGTGGAGGAGCTCGTTCCTAGCCTGTAATGGGGAGCCCCAGGGGGCCCACAGTCTAGTGTGGTGCACCCCCCTGGGCCCGCACCGTGGAATGGCATGGCTATGTCCTGAGACCCGGAGCTGTCACTGTTGGGTGTGGGTAGGATGCTGCTGTTCCAAATGTGAGACTGGAAGTAGTGACCATTAGTGTAGTGGGCCATGGGACCGGGCATGCCGTTGTTGTTGACAGGGGGTGAGGGGGTGGGCCTCTCTACGGGAGGTTTCAGTGTGTAAGGCTGACCCACGCACACCTCTGCAGGGTAGCCCATGCCCTTAAAATGGAAGGCGGGGTCCCTGGAAGGCTGCTTGCAGAGGTGGGTCCCACCGTTCTGAATGTGGGGTACATGAGCCAACTGGTGCTGATTCCAAGAGCGCATCTTCTGATGCTGTGTGTTATGTTGCAGCTGTTGTTGCTGCTGATTCTGTTGTGGATGCAGATGCTGCAGGTGCTGCTGCTGCTGCTGCTTGAGATCAGTGTGGTTGGAAGGCAAGTGGTTCATAGCAGCCACGCTTGGTGGTGCGTGAGCTCCCACCAGGGAGGTGGCTTTCTCTTGAGGGCCAATAATGCAGTTGGGCGGGGGGAAGCCAGGGGTGGCAGGGTTGCTGTGCATGGACACCCTGGAGCAGGCGCTGATAAGCAGGTTGCGACTGATGGGGCTGGGATTGGCGATCTGGCCCTCACACATGGAGGTGGCTCCCGCACCTTGGGCCCGAGCTTGGCAGAACTGGTTGATCTGATGCACAATGGTGCTCAGGTCGGCCTGGCGGCTCTGGTGCAGCCCGGCAGCCATGGAGAGTGGAATGGTTGAGGTAGAGACGGTAACATTAGGCGGAGCGTCGCCATCTGGCAGCTTTCTGCTCCCCTGCAGGCCGGGTGGCGGCTGCTGCTGAAGGTGCTGCTGCTGGAGCATGACGGTAGGGGGCCCCTGCGGGTGGCCAAGGGCTGGGTGCTGAGACAGAGTCTGGAGTCTGGGTGGGCCCTGAGGGTGCTGGGCCATGGGGGGATGGTGTCTGAGGCTCTGGGTGTGACCCTGCTGTTGAGAGAGGGGCATCTGTAGAGTCTGAGGCGGGTCCTGTGGTTGAAGGGGTAAGCTCTGCTGGAGCCGGGGAAGGTTCAGCAGAGGTGGGTGGTGGTTTAAAGTGCTGGTCGAAGCCACTTGGTAGGATCCGGTGGGAGGGTTCATGATGACTTCAGGGTGTAGGCGAGCCCGGCTGCCGTCAAAATCTTTCAGGATGCCTTTGACTGTGGGCACCTTGACGATGGCGAGGAGGCCTGTCTTGGCGCTGGCCTGAGAGGAAGGGTAAGGGCTGTAGCGCTGGCCTGACGTATCCAGCCCGTTGACAGTACGCCGCACGTGGTTTCGCTGGGGGACCTTGACGCTGTTGGGGAAGATCTTGATGGTGAGGGGGTTGTTGGCAACTTTCTTAGCATATGCATCCAATTCTGCAGGGGTTGGAAACGGAGCGGATCTCATCCTTTGTGTGGTGTCCCCTGGGGGCGGAGGAGAGGACAGTTCAGAGGTGAGACAGAGGAGAAGCAAGAGAGAGACACAGTGAGACAGACAACTTAATCCAGGTACAAGTGTATATGGCACAAAAGAGCACATCAGCTGTAATCTGAGCAGCTGAGAGGAACCTGATTTGGACAGCACTCTCATATTCCATACCTCGCCCTTTTTCTCCTAAAACACTCACAGCTCCCATCTCACGAGGACAAAGAGATTTCCAATGTCATTCTGAGCTGAATTATTGCGGCCGACACATTCCCAGTCTGAAATCCAATTTTGCGGTGGCGTCTGAGACTTTGAGGTCAGGAGCTTTTAGTGGCCTTAATTGACGTAGCATCCGGGCAAACAATAAGAATGCATCTGAGGGAGTGGGGGGGGGGGGGGGGCGCTGCGCTGCTTGCTTGCTACTGAATCACAAACTAAACAAAGAATAAGCGAGGCAGTGATGGTCCCCTGTGGCTGCTTTGGGGGGGAAAGGAAAGAAAGAGATAGACGCAGAGAGCAGAGCTCCATGACAGCAGACAAGTAATCAGACACAGCAGCAGCGTCTCTGATCTGCGGGAACTCCTCCCAGGCCTCAGCTCGCAGACATTTGTTACACCTGCTAAGCACCATGGCTAAATTTAACAATGCCGAAGTGACAATGTGAACGTGATTATGTGTTTGTGCATGTGTGAACGTGAGGGCTGTGTTTCATTTATGAGCCTGTTTAAAATGTGCGGCAGGATCATGCAGGTGCTGGCTAATATGTCAGCGTCTTGTAAATAATGTGCCCATTTTCAGTCTGGCGGATGCGACTGCATGTTTCATTTTAACGCAGTGTGCTAGCTTCCACTTTTCTTCGCTAACACAATAAAAGTCAGCGATAATCGTTTTAGAGAATGACAGGCTCTTCTCCCTGCTTTCCTCTGTCTCACTGTCCCCATCACAGCCCCGCCAGTCTGACCTACTTACACCACAGCTTTTGGACTGATGGACACGAGCGGAGCTGATCTGTGGGAAGGATCACTGGGCTGACTAGTTACTGAGCTGCATTTCATTTACTCTTCCGGAGGAGGGGCCTCTCAGTTCAGGTGAAACAGATGTCGTCATTAGAGCATACAGGATAGTTCTCTCTGTTGTTGAGTGAGCAGTAATTTGAAATGTCTGAATTTGCTGGCAGAGGTCTGCGGTTTCATGCGGCCGTGCCCATTCTGCTCAGTCTCACAGTAGACAGACTGGGCTTGAGGGATGAGGCACAGAGCTGAACTGCGAGCACTGACACGGCGGCACCAAGAGTTGTGCCAACTGGCTAATTAATTCCCGCTTTATTTGTGAACAGGAAACAATGGGCAGCGATGTGCGGGGCCGGTATGGGGCGGCACACAGGGGGCTGCTGTGACTAAGTGTTCAGCCTGCTGATGGCAGCCTCATTAATGCAGGGGTACGGGCCAAGGAGCTGGAGCTCGACACCCGCCATCACTGAGGCCTAATGTCTGTCGCTGAATAAATGCCAGGGTAAGCAAACACAGATAAATGAACACTTACACACCGGCTCACAGACATGCTGAGGATGGACTTCACCTGTCAAACACAGGTAATGATAAATGACCTTGTTGGAAATGATGTCTCATATAGTTACACCGAGGCGGACTAAATAAATGCAAAAGAAGTTTGACTGAACAATCGACATACCCAGTTTTCAGGGTCTCAGCAGGTTACACTGAGAATACAACAGATACCCTTTCAAACAATAACACTACACTTTGATAAATGCAACTTGTTTGCTGTCAGTACTCCAGATATATTTAGAGATTGTGAGATTCTGGCACAGCCTCCTTGGTCTGCAACCTCATGTCAATGTAGCTGTAGAAAAGGTTGTAAGTAGGTGGGAAGAGAGTTCCATCAGCTGTTGCAATGAATAAAACATCTTCCATCATTTCATGGGAAGAAGATCTTATGGATGAAAGCTGGATTGCGGACAGCTTGAATGAATGTTAAAGACCACGGTAAATTCAAATGCGACATCATCTTTCAGGGTTTGCTCTGTGTTCTGAGAGGGGCAGAAGACCTGTGTAATAAGCGATCATACTGAGCCGACATGGAAGAGTGAAGTGGAGGTTATTAATACAAGCGTGCAAGAAACATTGATCGTGCTGAAAGAGCTCCAACAGAAACAAGAGCAACTTTTGGTTGCTGTATAGGCTCCCAATTTAGGTCAGACTATAATAATTAAGTCCTATTTTTACAAACTGTTCACATGATAGACCCAAATGAAAATTTGTGTTAATATGGACCAAGCTTTGTTTAGCAGAAAATCCATAACTGTGGACATCCTAAATAATGAGATTTATACATTTAATATAATACCTGAACTGAATGATAAATTAATATAAAGAGGTGTAATTGTTTTCTATTGTTATTTAGGGAAATTAAACAACATGCAATTTTAAAGATAGAGGGAAATACAGCCTTCACTTCCTTTTAGATTGAGAAATACAGCAAGAAAAACGGCAGCGAGCATGGAGCCGTGTACAGTGTTATTTCCTTGCCACTGGCATTTGTGTAATGAGTTTTATACTTAAGTTGTAAGACTCAGGCAAGTAGCAAAGACAGCAATGTCAATGTCTGGAAACTGACCAATCCATTAAATTGGAAAAGGGATTATACTTTGTTAACAAAGCTTAGACAGACATTTTGGGATAAAAAAAAAAAATCGCAAATCAGAATGAAGAGTTTAACAGAACTGCTATAAAATGCGTAATGAAATCGGTAAATTACTGTTTAGAGTAGTTTTCCCAAACGGTGGATAAAATCGAACTCTTGCTGTTTACGGCTGTTTAAGGGTTCTGGCAGCTGTTGATTATGTGTCCTAGTAAGCAAGTGTAGCTTATTAGCATTTCAACCTTAACCTGAAACCTGGATTAGTTGAAGAGCTTAAAGCATCAAGGGAGGGTTAATGAGGATATGAGTGAAGTTTGTAGGCGGCTGCGAGCATATCATCTCTTAGATCTCCAGCTAAGCACGTTCCCAGGGAGGGAGCAGGGGAAAGAGGCCAGTCTGGCCATGCGTTAATTACCCCGCTGCTAGCTAGCTAGCTGGAACACAAGTGCACAGTCAGCAGGCACTAATTAGGGTTTCTTTTATTCAAACTACTGTTTTTATTGAACAAGGTTTAAGCAGCGGGGGGCAGGGGCTCATGCTGCTGTAAATTGCAATTTTCACACAAGAGCAGGAAATTAGGTCTGAAGCTTCAGCGTTAAATTAGACATGTGAATTTGGTTTCCCACACGATGCCACCTCCTTACTTTTTTACAGACATTTGAGCAGAGCATCCCATGCTGACAGACCTTTGAAACATGAAAAATATTATAAGGAGAGGGAAAAGAAGACGGCTGCTTTTGATCTCAGTGGGGACTGAGATGTGAAAATCAGCCAAGTGGCCCAGCTGTTCGCACTGTTTGTTCTGCCTGAAAGAACTGAGGACCAAGGGCCACTTTGTGCTACTTGAGTCATTCTGCCTGGAGTATGAGCCGTTTTCTTCGTGACCCACTGTCTCTTTGCGTACCTGATCTACTCCTCTGACAGCCTTTACGTTTCGCAGCCATCATCTGGTAGCAGTCACTCCCTGATGATAAATAGAGCAGCTGCTCTGGCCTTGCCTCTGACAGCAACCTGCACGCTCGTAACTTTAAATGACTCTCCTATGCACGGATTCACCCGCAGGAGAGGTCGCAGAGCACGGCGAGCCTGGTGATCTCAAGTTCTTGGTGAAGTGTCAAAGACATGATTCTGTAACACAAGACTCAGCATTACAGTGCACTAAGTAGCTGTAAGGATAGCGCACAAAGAAAGGCAAATGGGAACACAAATTGGGACTAATTATGTTAACTCTCCATCTGAGCCTTTTTTATCTGTGGGAACTTGTCAGTGTATTGAATAAAGATTTCAAGCGACAACTAGTCTATGAATTTCACCTAAAAGCAGTCAAGCACATCTCTAATGGAGTTAAGCTGTCAAATGGTCTCCCATGCTGTGTGAACGACGGGGCTCTGCAGAGACAACGAGTCCTGTGGACAGCCAGGAGGGAGACGCCAGAGTTTTACTGGAGGGGCGAGGCCTGGTTCTGACTGTGTGTGGCGGTGCACAGGGATCTCACAACACAACAGCTGCACAAACTGCAGACATGCAGAAGGTGATCTAAAGAGGCTGGGTAGTAGGCAGAATTTTTTTTTTGGTTCACTTTTTCCTCTGGCACTTTGATAAAAATGATTTAGTCTAAATGAAAAACAGCTCCACAGCTTTTGATGTAACACCGTGTCTGTTAATGATACTTTGAAGAGCAGATGAAAGGAAAAGCATTATAAGAGAATGACGAGGAGGAAAAAAAAAAAAAGATTGAAATTACACTTCTATGACCGGTCGTGCTGTGTGAAGCACGCTCTATCACCAAAATGGATTACAGCGTTGGGCAGAAAAACAAATTGAACTCCAGTTGTGCCTTGTGCTCTGATGTGCCTTACTGTGTCACATAAAGGAAGAGCGGAGAAAAAGTGTAGCTGATGGCTGCACCATGTCACAAGCCTGCCTGAGTGAGGCAACAGACGTTGGCACTTAGCAGACTCCCTCACGCTCGCTGATCTCCTGGGGGTTGGCTGATTACTGTGATTCTGAAATTACAGTCTTGATGAGCTGGAGCATTTTACAACAAAAAAACTGCTGCAGAAATGGGTCAAGCTGGGGCTGAGTTTCCACTTAGAGAAACAGGCAGGAGGAGAAGGAGATGTAGGCTTTGTATGATCAAATAAATAAAGCTGACCAACTGGATGGGCTGTAATCAATGTCTGTGATCTTTTAGGCATATCTACATAGCTCACTACAGACGAAACAAAGAAACTGATGGTACAGTACATAAAACTGTGTGCATGCATCATTGAGACCACATGTGAAAACACATTTGAATATCTAAACGATAAAAGATCATTTACACTTTTAAAAACAGTGAAATATAATATTAAAATGTGGCTGAAAAGACGAGGTACGACAGAAAGACAACGTTGACTTAATGCTACCACTTCCATTCATCAATTTGTCTTACATTAATCTCCTCCAATCTCACTGGTCAGATTCAGATCCTGCCTCAGCTCTCACTGATGATTGCTGACTTAAACTCTCCATTTGTGCGGCTGCCCCTGACACTGTAAAGAGTCCAAGTTTGTCAGCAGTTGAGTTGTGAAAATTCAAACACATTGAATCAACTGGGCCAACTCTGACTAGTCTGCCATTAAAACCGGGGCAGCAGATTGCGTCTTAAATTCACTCACATTACAAGATCATCAGGGCAAAACCACTCAGCTGCAATCTGTCTGCGAGTCTGACAGTGACCGACTCTTCCTGATGATGAAAAGTAACCGAGATGGTCAAATCTAACGCATAAATGTGGTGATAGTGCTGTCGTACGCACAGAGGACTGCACTCTTGTGGCAGACAGATCTTCAGGGGCGATGAGGGAGGGAGGGAGGGGGACAGTTCACTGTTCATCAGCAAATTAATGGCGCAGTTCATCCTAATTTCCCTTGAAGACAGATCTATGGTCCTGGAGCACAAAAATATTCCCTCTCTCTTTCTGATTTTAACACAAAGCTGCAGAAGAGAACCAGGCCAAGGTTGGCATGGGCATCTGACGTGGGGTGGGCAGCAGGATTGTAACAGCTTGGTTTGTTGTGTGGGATGGTGGTGGTAGTTCACTCTGTGTGTGTGTGTGTGTGTGTGTGTGTGTGTGTGTGTGTGTGTCTTGAGATCAGTACTTACATTTCTGAAGTCCAGTGTTCATCTGCGTGTGGGGGAGAAGCTGGAGGGGGAGGTCACCTGGCCCTGGCAGACAGGCCAGCATTTCACACAGACACTAATGCAACATGGGACACGCACTTCTCCTCACACTGCAGAGAGCGAGAGAGAGTGAGAGGGGAAGAGAGAGCAAGAGAGAGAGAGGGGGAGAGGTCAGCAGTCAGACATAACTGCAAGGCAGCACATGGTGCGTGGTGATACAGAGGCTCGGTCCAGACTAATAGAACTCTGTGGCCGATCCCCGGAGGCACAGGGCTGAGGGAGACATAGTTACCTTTCAATTAGAAACTGATTCACACCTGGAGCATCAGGTAAGGTGACATTTGATGCCAATAACAACTTCAATTAAACATCAAACAGCTGAAGTAAAACGGGCAGACTGGGCCTGAGGGGCTAGCAGCTTTAAATCGACTCAGTCCCTCCTCCTCCTCGCCCTGCATGTTAGTCAGCTAGTTGGACCCTGCTACCTGCGCTTTACCTCTCCGCCTCCACCAGACCATGGCGGAGGAAATTAATGACTCCTGTACACTCGAAAAGAACACACTCGAGAGGCCCGGCGCTGACAAGTTAGTGAGTCTCTGATCGATACTGCAGTCCTCTAGACCTCAAAGAGGCCTTTATTTTGGGGACATTAAACAATGGAGCCAGGCTGTGGTGAAAACAAATGAATAAACAGGGCTACAGCTCCAATAAATGCCTGCCACTTTGTGCAATAACCTGATGTAATAGAGAGGGAGAAAACGTTAGCCATGCTCCACTTGGCTTACTGCTGTATTCAAAACACCACAGATGCTTGCTTAATCAGCACTGAAGAACAGTCAGGGAGCAAATTAAGTCTACAGAGTCCGTGCCCTCCCCTTTTGCTGCGTGGCATCAGAAGAGGGCGGCAAGTGTGCACAGACAAACAGTGTCTATGAGAGAGGCAATTACCCACAAAACAACCTTGGCATGCCTGTCTGCCGCAGGGTGATGGCTTAAAAGTGTCTTCCCCCCTGCAGGGAGAAGAGACAAGTGGAGGAAAGAGTGACAAAGCGAGAGAGAAAGGTGGAAAGAGAGAAAGACGGGCGGTGGGTTTGGGGTGGCGGGGGGGCTGAACTTGCTTTAAAAAGCAGGAGCTCAAAAAGGTCAGGATGACAGCTCATTTAAATCCTCCCAGCGAGAGGAGAAAAAACAAGCCTTAATGAAGCTGACAAGTTCTACACAGATACCTGAGAGCGTTGCACCTTGGGGTGCTGCAGGGGCAGGGCGGCAGGGGGGAGGAAGGGAGAAAAGGGTAGAGGGGGAGAGTGGTGGGTGGCGGAGCTGCAGTCTTGAGACAGATCTGAGGATTTGGGGGTGTTGGTGCAGCGTCACCCTTGCTGTTGCCCAGCCTCCCACTCCTCTCATCCTCCTCCCTTTCCCCTGCTTTCTGATTTACAGCCTGGACCGCCATATGGCAGCAATCCCTGCCCTCGATTCAGCGTGTCACCATGCATTAACTTTAATTGGCCTGATATGTTATTCTTTTCCCTTGGCCTTGGAAGGATTTTAGGTACATAGCGCCTTGATGTCAGCAGGCAAGATTTCCAGCTCTCTCTCATTCATCAGGGTGCCAAGATTTCACACAAAGATAACAGCAATCTCTTTGACAACAGGCAGGCTTGGGGTGGAGGAAAACTAAATATCAAATACAACAGTGTCTTTGCTAGGGATTTCAAAAGCGAAACGGTGGCAAGAGAGTGAAATGATGTGAGGGGGGGAAAAAAAACACCAGCATAAACTGTCAGTTCATTTGTTATAAGAACACACACATCAACACACTACAGGCAAAAAACAGCCAACAGGCCATCAGCCCACCCCCTTCCTGCCTCCCCCACAGCGCCCCTGAATGTCAGAAAGCTGTGCAGTGGGGAGTGCTGCGGCAAAGGTCAGCCTATGGTAATGCCCCAGCTGACACTCTGCTTTGCAGCGCAGAGCAAGAGGAGATGAAACCCAACAGACAGAAGCCTGACGTCTACTGACTCGCGTATCAGCACCACTGCCACAGCGACTTCAAATATACATCATACCAAACACTGGCGCTCGCTACAAAGGCACCCGCCCCCACAGAGGCTTTTTCAATACATGGACTATTTGTATCAGGAGCAGGATGACTACACCTGATAGAGTGTCGAGTCCACGCAGGGACTGAGCTCGCTAAAATTGGAGGTGCCTCTCCTCAGGTTGTAATCGGCACGTGACTGGCTCGGCTGACGGATTCTGCTGAGTCCTAATTGCCCTCTGACCACCATGCAGGGGTTTTAGCCTGGTCTGAAATAGGGCTTGACTCTCCAGCCACCCATCCATCCAGGCAAATAGGTGTCTACCCCAATGGCTTAGTCGTCTTTTAGATATAGTGACACAGCCCCTCCTGTCCTGAGTGGAAACAGAGTTGCGTCTGTGGAGGCCAAGCCGAGCCAGCTGGGCAGGCCTGTGGAGTAGGGATTGGCTTGGTGGAGTTTAGCCAGGCGTCTCACACTATCAGCCCCGTGCAGACAGACACCACAGGGTTCTCAGAGTATTAGGGGGCCCCCGTGACTCGGCAAGTCTCCACCAGCTACTTATAGAACCGTAATAAAAGTGTGCGAATAACTGTGCGGCTTTCATTATAGACAAATAAAGACGAGCAGACAAAGCAGGACTTGAGCAAGTGATGCGCATGGCTTGTGTCATGTGTCAAATTGCTCCCATAAAAGCTGACCTATATTTTCTTTTCATTCCTCGTGGGGAAGGAGAAAAAGGAAGCCATCTGAAAGTAAAAAAAAAAAAAGTGCAAAGAAGGAGAAGAAGGAATCGGATAGACGAAAGCCATTTATGAAATTAGACCAGCTGACGGACATTTATGCAGAGTCTTTTGATCAATATCCTCCTCATCAACTGTTATCTGCTTTTGTTAGAAATATGGGAATTGCATCAGGCTTATTACATTGGAAATCATCAATTAAAATATCCACCAGCAGCAACGCATAAGGAAAAGCGAGGATTGTGCACCAAAAATAAGCTCATTAGAAGGAGACGCATACAACAATATCAGTGGAGAAAAACAATAAAGAAAAAAAAAACAAGGTGAGACAGTATGTTTGGTTGCTGGTTGAATATTAACAGCTTTTCTATACCAATTAAAAGCAAAAGCAATTAGGAGAACCAAGTCACCATGTTGTACATTGCTTGTGCTGAAGGAGAGGAGGAGTGGAGGAGAAAGCAGGCTGCTGTTATTTTAATTGCATGTTTACCCCCAGGTTATGGGTCTGAAATAGAGCCAAGAAAAAATGTTGCAGTAGACATTCAATGCAACTTCACTGTGTTGATTCTCTCAGGGACAGAGAGTGAAATTACTTTTCTTTGCAAGCCGAGTCTCTGAATAGGAGGTAAAGAAAGAAAAGGAGCAGGAAGGAGAACAGCTTTTTACCCTTGAATACCAAGCCAGAGTGTTCTGTCAAAAGAAAGGGGAAAAAAGCCTTGGCTCTTAAGCACGTTAGAGGAAGAAATGACACATCAGTGTGGCCTTCATTAGCCCATCAGGTTTTACAAACAACAAGGTACAAGATACAAGGTTAATTTATTTACCGTTCTACAACACGGGGCTGTATGACAAAATGCTAGTTGTAGTCCCTTTATACAAGTCACAAAACAAAAATTATATAAATGGACGAATAAATAATAAATCATTAAAAAAAAAGTTTTTATGGTGAAATGTGAAGGAGTCTCAGCCTCAGGAAAGAAGCTGCTCTGCAGTGTGATGGTATGGCAGAGAATACTTCTGTATGGCTTGTCAGACAGGAGCAGGATGAACAGGCTGTGGCTGTGGCAAGTAATGTATTTTAGTATTCTTTGGGCTCTGTGCAGGCCCCTCACCTCAAAGATACCATCAATGTTGCTTGGTAGATGGGTGCCAATGATGTTCTGGGTGATATTAACTACCCGCTACAAAGCCCTCCTTTCCTGGGCCATGCACATCCCATGCAAAATAGTGATGCTCCCAGTCAGAATGCTTTCTCTTGCTCCTCTGTAAAAGTTAATGAGAACTTGGTAGAGGACTTTTGCCTTCTTACGTTTCCTTAAGAATTACATGTCTGAGCTTTCTTTACCGCGTGTTGCGTCAAAAATGAGTGGTTAATACTAATGGGAACTGTCTGGGGTCCAATATCCAGTTGAAGAGTATGAAACACACGATGTAGATCTGTTGGTTCTGAATGCAAACTGGTGAGGATCCAGGCTGGCTGGGATGTTGTCTTCAATGTGCAGGAGAACCAGTGTTTTAAAGCACTTCATCAAAATAGGAATGCCACATAGCTAAGTAATTTAGAATAGACAGTGGAGACATTTTAATTTTTAGTAGATGGCCATGGATGTTATCAGGCCCAGCAGCTTTACTTGTATTCACTCTCAGCAGGATTCTTCTCACATCTGCTGTGGATATTGACAGTGGCAGGTCCTCTGGCAGCAGAGTAGATTTTACAGCTGACTCTTAGTTGAGAAGATCAAAGCGAGCATAAAATGTGTTGAGCTCATTTGGCAACGTGGACTCACATATGATGGGGGTGCTCTTGCTTTGGTAGCCTGTGATGGCTTGGATCATTTGCCACATATCTTCAGTCTTGAGGTCTCGCTCTAGTTTCTGCTGATGTCTCAGTTTCACTGCGTTGATGTTAGCTTTCAGTCTTGCTCTGACAATTGCTAATGTATGATGTCATGGTTGATATTCCTCAAAATTGACTTGGTTCTCCTGGGTGGTGGTATCTCTGAACATGTGCCAGTCTATGCACTCATAACAGTGCTGTAGAGCTTCATCTGTCCACGTTCAAACACTTTGTGCTTCCTTTTCCGACGTTGATGAGTGTATTTCTGTCATAAGTAATGTATGCTTCAGTTATAAAGGTAAAAAAATAACAAAAATGTAGCTTGAAAATAGTTTGTGGAACTACTGGCCACTGCATCGGCATGTGCTGCCGTCACCATTGTAACAGGTAGTAGATAAGGATGTCTGCCTGCTAACAGAGGGCCATGGGCATGTTAGGCTACAACAGGCTAGTTCACAGTCTCACACAATGGATACTGATGACTCCAGCACATGCCGATGAGTTTAGGATGGGCCGTTTGCTTTTCCAGCCAGCAGAGACCCCTCATCAACCCGGAGAGAAAGGGCGAGAGAGTGGGAGACGGCCATGATAGTGAGGGTGAAATCGAACAGAACACAACCAACCCAAACCCAAACTCGCACACAAATTGAAAGTCTGTAAAATAGCAGTTTCCAAGTTGTGGGGTGTCAGGGATAAAACTGTCAAACAAGGAAACTGCTGCAGTAGTGTGGGAGAGAAGAAGACAGCTACTTGAAACTACTCTTCTTTAGAGGGAGGGAGGGGTCTCTGAAACAACTGGGAGGCTGTATGAACGCTCAGTAACTAACTGATGAAAAAGTGACAGTTCCCTGAGGTGAGGTGAGATGGTGGATATGGAGCAGAGAGAGACAGCATGCCCCTAGAATAATGCATAGTCCATAGCTGGATGGGGTAAATCTTTGCATACGGGTGAGATACGAAAAGTTGGTTTCACAATTGCAAACACAGGCTCTTAGAGGAGCTGTGTGCCATGGCACCAAGAAGAATAAACACACATTCAAAGTATGTGGCTTCTTCTTATCAAACTGACCTCAATCCTCCACTCTTGTCTTTACATCAGTAGCTTAGAGCAGCCTGGCCTCTTGGATGATGTCTGCGGCTCCTCACAGTGGAGAAGATGACAGTAATGGTGGCGAGATGAGAGGATGAGACGATATCGTGCAGCGAGTGTCCTGGCCTGGACTGGCTATCTTTGCCAGAGCTATGTCATGGCCATTACCCGTCCACCACGTCAGCACTGCGGGGACAGCCAGCCAAGGTCCATTCTTCAACTTAGGGTCAGTTTCACTAACAGCCACTTAAGCTCACTTGGCTTCCAGAAGAGCTCTACAAATGTGGAAGGTAGAGCTAAGTGTGCTCAGTCATGTCAAGCCTGGCCAAGGTCAGGTGGGCAGACAGAAAGGGCTGGCAGCGCCACATGCATGGCGTCATGAATGCCAAAATGCTGAGGCCCCTGGCTGCGCCGTTTGACAGACATGTTTACACCTGATAGAAAATGCAGTGTGGATGGCCTGCCAAAACAGAGGGGATCCAAAGTGAGGGGTGCCAGCCTAGTTATTTATTTATCTGCTGCAAATCCATCCAGAGTGCAGCCAGAAGCTGGGCATGCCTCAATGAGGAATAAGCCAGCCTACTCTCAGACATGACAGCTTTAAACCACTTGAGGGAGGAAAAAAAAAAAAGATCTGACATGTAGTAAAAAAACCCCCAAAGATCTTATGAAGTAGCTCAAGAGAATAGATTTGATTTACTCACATTCTAAATTCATCTCACACTAATTAATGATTAACACATGAAATTAGTCATATTAATCAGAGGCTGTTCTAAAATCTTTCATGACAATGCTCAGTGGCTGAGTCTGTTCTTATTCCAGCACTGCACTCACTTTGACTTGGTAGCTGGACTTGGAAGCAAATTTTAAAAGGACTAAGACCCTACAGCCATGCTGAAAGTCATTAGGATACATTATATGTGAACCATCGATGTCTCACCAACATCTGAAATCTATTAATTAGGTGTTGAATATTTCACTGGTTAAAACTATTACCTGTTAATGCCACTAGATGAAAAGTCAAGTCTGGGCACCACAAATGTCTTTTTTTCTCTAAAATTTCAAAATTTCATTGGATAGTTCAGTCTGGACCAAAGTGGTGGAATGACTGATGGACCAAAACCAAAAAAATATTGCCATCTTTGGAGCCAAATCACAGTAGCTTGGTGCACTGGATAAGCCAGATGACAACAGTGGAGAAACACTGAGAAGCAAAGGAATGCAAAAAGACTTGAGTCTTCTGGTAACCATCAAATCACACAAATCAGAGACATCGCTCATTTATATGAAAGCAACACTGTTCCTTTCATCTCCTCTGTGGTGTTATCTTCGCATAACCCCATATCGCACCAGACAACAATGTGCTGAGTCACATGCTGCCATGTCAGATGGCAGGACTAAGGGTTGGTACGGGACTAGGATGGCATGGTTAGAACAACAGTGATATACAGATACTACATTCCCGTCAATCTGCTATCTGTGTGTTAAGGTATGTGCAGTGATAAAAATCGGCAGACTTCAGCTGGTTTTTCAAGTTGCTTGCTTGTGTGAATGCTCAGGTATAAATCGTGTAGTTGTGGCACAGGCAAGTCAAAGAAACCTAAACAAACAGATCAGCATGTGTTGAACTGATGTACTGCAAAGATTTCGTTTCCAATATTACTTATGAACTACATGTCCGGCTCTGTAGACAAACATGATGAGAGGCGTGTTATTTTGACAGCAGTTTTGTTGATGAACATTCCCCAGCTTGTAGAAATTAATTGTTCCAAAAATACATTGTGGCAAATAGGAAATTATATAATTAGCCTTCCTTTCAGATCTGAAACAGAAATGGGGCCCACTTGTCCATCAGAGGTTTGAAAGGAGACTTCTGAGCATGTTCGGACTATTTGACTGTAAGTCAGCCAGGCCTTCTCTCTGGTTAGTGGGAAATAATTCAATGTTCTGAGAGCTAAAGCGCGGCAGCATTGTTCCAGCTGGCGGAAAAGGGGGAAATGAAGATGGAGTGGTTTGATTTCATTTGTTAGCAGGTGCATCCATTTTGTGTTCTTCCCCACACCCACCTCGCTGCTCTCAGTCAAAGCGCTTATCAGAAATTGGACACCCCAGTGACAAATTGAGCCTGCGATTAAAGGGAGAAAGAGGAAAGCTTTGTTAAGTGCTGCTGATTGGGATCCCAGGCTGCCCTCACACATCAGAGGTGTGTGTGTGTGTGTATGCATGTATGCTTGGTACAGAGCCAATAGCAGAGCTGACACCACCACCACCTCTTCTCCCATTTTCCCCTCTCTCCAGGTGTTCCCACGGCTTACATTTCTGCTCCGAGTACTCAGCAAACAAAACCAAATCAATGCAGCTGTTCCCCCATCTCTCCCTCTCTCTCTCTCTCTCATACACACATATATATGTACATGCAAAAGAAACTACACAGGCAAAGCTACATATACACCACTGCTTTTCCTCTGCAGGAATAATGACCTCTTCTAGTATTTCCTTATTGACATGTACGCTGTGTTTAACAGAGAAAAAAGTTAAATCTCTATGCGTCTGTCCCACCCAGACCCATATTATTGACCCAGCATTAACCAGCCCTGGCCTGTTAGCGAGCGCAGCAAGGCTGATTTAAGAGGGGGGTCAGAGCAGCTCTGCTAGGCAGAACTGTGCGAACGCTGACTCTCACAAATCATCCTAAAAGGGCTTAACGCACAAAAACAGCTTCCAGTGTTACACAGGCCTGCTGTGAGAGATTTATCCACTGTGCCATTATACTAACTGGCCTCTCTCCCATATGAGCTGTATATAAACCAATTCACACACACATAAAGAAAATACCCTAATTAGACTTATGTCTGGTTCAACTCTGCAGAAGGACTCAAACAATTCAACCTTTTACTATTCTGCAGTAAAACATAATCTTGGCTACCATTAGTCTTCTTATTCATTGCTGACACGTTGCTCACATGCTGTTGGTTTAAACACCTTAAAGTCTTAACTGTGACTTGTGTTATAATGAAAGTGTGAGCGGTGTCTGCGTCTGTAAAAATACCATAGATTTCAAGAATTTAGATGCTGTAATAAGTGTGGGCCACTCAATCATTTATGAACACTGGGCCCCATAAGAATTTCAGCAAACCATATCCGTCTTTAACTGTGTGTTATTTTATATCCAGTTCAATTTTTTATTGTTAGTTTATAAAGCTCCTGGTACATAATCTTTTCCAGACGTTATTATGGATGTTCTTTTTAATGCAGTCCAAAGAAAAAGCTCTCGGATTCTATGGAGGCACATTGGTTCAGTTAATAAGAATGGATTACAGAGATACAGGTCTGGTAGATTTTCACATTGAACTGATGTGAGGAACAGAACTGGCGAAAATATTGTGCTGCATTGAGAAGTGCAGCCATACAAGTCAAAAACAAACGCCTAAATGCCGATTCCAAACCCTGCTGTGTACATGTTCGATAAAAGCTGACCCGTCTCCATCCTGTGTCTATGGAAGGCTGGTAAGGTCAGCCGCCTCCATGGCAGCTCTGACATTCAGTCTGGCCTCCAGCGAGACCAAACGAGTCCCTCTCGCATCTACAGAGCAGTCGAAGAATAAAAGAGATCTTTCTCCACGGACAGGTTTGTGTGAGATGTGTTCCTTTTGCCCCTGGCGACACACAACACATTTGTGGTCTCTCCTTCATCTTCTGTGTATATGTGAGAGCCTCTCTGCCCCCAGTTCTTTCCCCAGCAGACACCGGCTCAGGGCGCCGAGCAGCCAGCTGGTGACTCTGTGGAGAGCCAGGCAAACACAGGCCCGGCACGGCAAACATCTCACCTCCGTGTCTGCATGGGAACATCTGGCCCTCCCAGGCTTGCAGGGCCCTCCGTCTGTCTGCCTGTCTGACTGTGAGTGTCTTGTCTCGTGGACTGGTGTTATCACGTCACCAAAATTTTCACTCCTACACAGGTACAGGTCTAATACACAAAAACAAATCACCACAAAGCAAACAAACCAAATGGCACATAACAACGACAGCAACATTTTATGATTATTAAATAACTGATTTAACAGCTTCGTGTGCATTTTTAGAACAACAGTTCTGATATGTTGGGAGCAAATCTGTCTAGTCAATCCCCAGAGTCAGAATTTCACTATGGCTGGGTACTGGGAAAATCAGTACTTTTTGGTACAGACTAATGTACATGTATGAAACTTATTATCAAAAGACCAAAACCTGGTCAGATTTGTTATTGTGGTAACTTCTTTGATAGAATAGTTCCTGATTTAAAAGCAAAATTTTTAGCGACTGGAAATTAAATTTAGGAAAAGTTTTTGTACAGCTGTTTATGTTTAAGCAGCATGTAACATTTAATTTCATTTATTCAAGGAGAAAAGGGAGTTGGCAGAAAAATTCTCAAAGGAACGTATCGAAAAAGTTTTGCTCCAGTATTGATACTGGAGCTCATTTAACGTATTGACTCAGGCCGACTACAGAAAAATTCAAACAATACCCTGCCCTAGATTTAACTGTGGTTTAGGTCTGATTCAACTCTGCACTGGCTGCTGCAGATCTGGAATGGCTAAAGTATAAGTATTAAATTTAATCTTTGAACTAATTTTTTTACTCATAATGTGTGCGGCTCGTCCTGAATGCATGAAGCTTAAATCTAAATATCCAATCTCTTTTTCGAGCCTGTACCAGTGAGATAGTCATATGAGTAATAGAGTTGGCCCAGATGATAAAAACTCCTTTTCCTATCGCTCTCTCTCTCTTGCTTTCTTGCATCATGCCCGCTCATACAGATCTCCTGCGGCCGTCCAATGATTCAAGACTGATGAGGCATGCTCAAAGGTCTATGCCATTGAGCACAGCATTAATGCACCCAGCAGCAAATTTTTTGCCATCGACCCCCGTTCCCTGCAATAAGGACAGAGCCATCAATCAGGCCGAGCTAGCCGACACCAGACACGGGCTGATGAAGTAGGGGACTTTGGAGCTAATGACAAATGGATCTCTCAGATATGGTCACAGTATACTATGACAGTCTGCTGAGAACACTTGACCTTTAGCAAAATCCTGAGCCACTTTTTGCCAACACAGTGCAATGCAAAAATGGAGAATATGCAAACTGCTGTTGCAGTTAAGAAAGTGTGGTTATTGTGTGAGAACTCTTGGGTCCAGCTGAGAGTTCAGCGCTGTCAGTCTCAGAGCTGCTCCTGACCGACCCAGCCCTCCTCTGTTCTCACATCAAAGCTCTGGGAGTGACCTTCAGGAGGCCTGCTAGTCCTGCTAATTGGGGTCTCTACAGAGCACAGCAATTCCGCCCCCCCTCACTGCACTGGAGGAGGGACTGTGGCAGAAGGAGGGAGAGATAGCAGGGGCCGGTGTTGTCTCCTTGGTGGGAAACTGACAAAAAAAAAAGTGGAACCTGGGGCGAAAAATTGAACCTCCAAACACAGAAATAAACTTGGGCTGCACAGAAAGGAAACAGCAAGGCAACAAAGTCCTTTGTAACATGAGCGCTGATATATAGTGCTGGTCATCAAAAACATAATGTATCAAGAAATCCTTCTGATAACAAAATCACAAATTCTCCACAAGTATGGAAAATCACATGTCAAGTTGTCTACATTGAAGTGTGTACCATGCAAACCATCAGCTGTCAGCTAGAGTTAGAGAAAAAGTTATGGAGAAAGTTATGGTTAATTTAGAAATTCAGACATTTAGCGTTTCACAATACAAAGAAAATACTATGATTAAAATGAGAGACGATAGAAGATAAATGCTTAATACTAATATATTGAACATGCCTCACCGCAGTTTCGACGGGGGCGGCAACTACAGATTATTTTTATTACTGATTAAATAGCTGATTTTGTCTCGATCAATCACCCCTAGGTAATATCATCATATTACATTTCAGTCCAACCAACGGTTCCAGAATCAAAAGATATTCATTATCAAAGAAGAAGAAAAGCAGCAATTTGAGAAGTTGAGAAGCTACATTCAGGTAATTTTTGTTTCAAGAATTACTTAAACGACTAATCAATCACTTAAGTGTGGCAGAGGTGCTCTAGTAATATAAGGCTTTGTTGGCATTAAGTATGCATTAAAATAGTGGTAGAAGAAAGTAGTAAAACATATAGATTGAAAGTTCAAAGTAGCGACTACAAAATATTGATATATTAGTGAGCGAACACCAAGTGAAAACCACAAATTCAAACTTGGAAAAAATATGAAGGCAAACAAAGTGGATCATGGATTTCTAAAAGGGAACGTGGGTCAGGCAGGTCAATTTGATCTGTGTGCCAACAGGGTCGCTGCTCTGCTCTCAGGAGCATGGAGGAGACAATGGCACAGGTAATTTAGAGCAGGCTCAGGCTGGCTGCAGCTGTGCACCGAGCTTGCCAACACATCATCATATCAGGGCCTCTTCCTATCAGTGTGATCAGCACTCAGAATAAAAGGGGAAGAAAATGTACAGGAAGTCATCCTGTAAAAACAAGATACTGAGAGCTTTTATGTTGGGAAAGAGTCACTAATTTGTTTTTACAAACATATTTAAGAGTAACAGAGAGTTTTCTGAAGGAATTAAAGGACATACAGTGAACTTGGTAACCATTTTAAAGCAGGTTTGTGACAGATCCAGTGAATGAGACTTTGAGCAAGGATGGCCATGAATAGAAAGGTTTGCATTTAATTTGCTAATCCGTCATTCCAATTGTACTCGGTAACAAAGGGAGAGGAGAGTGGTGGGGCATTCAGAGGCAATGGAGCATGCTGAGGGGTGCGTGTGTGGTTCTCCATGGAGCCAGAGAGGCCGTGGCCCTTGGCCCTAAAAGCCCGGCCAGCGCTGGGGAGAATGGGATCTGATGAGCTCAATGGAGGCAAGACTAATTCCTTCATGTCCAAAGAATTGTTTAACTATGTTTGACTGATTAACCCAAACCCCTCGATTCCACTTACAATCTATTTGTTCAATCAAGTCTTCTGCACTCATCATGCTGCAGTGCGTGGGTGGTGATGGAGAAAAAGGAAAGAGAGAAGGAACGACAGAGAGAGAGAGAGAAAGAGAAAGAGAGACACAAAGGGGGCTGCAAAACAATCCTTTTGGAGGAAGCATAGCAGAAGACAAAAGGACAGCTTTTTTGTTCTACTTGCAATTCTCCAAATGCACATAGCGCATGGGTTCCTGCGGACCAGCTGTTGCTAACATTCAAAGGTCAGAGAACTCTTGCCTTCAGAGATTTCAAGTAGAAAGTCAGCCGTGGTGTGTTAGCATACCGCGCTGACGTGCTGGTTTTTACCAGCTTCATGGGAAAAGGAAATTTAAAGGCACTCTCCCCTGCGTGGAAAAGAGGTTGCCAGGAAGATTAACCCAGCTTCCTTTTATAGCCTCTGACAAGAGGTTAAATCACACATTACACTGCCTGAAATGTCTGCTAGTAATTAGATCAAGAATATTACTCTCTCTTCTTCCCCTTGCAGACTGCAGCTGATCAAAGCCTAATGATGGTGTCAGTGCCATTGGCAGTGCTGGCTGGGTAAATCTCCCCATCGGGATGGCAATCTGTCAGGGCCGCAAGCCCTGCTAAACAGCACAGGACATGAGTACAATGGTGCTTGACACAAAGTAGACTAAATGAACCGTATCTTTTACCAACAAGCTATCCATCAGCAGCGCACCATTAAAATTCACAGTAATGATTATACATCTCTTTGTTTTGAGTCTGGGACTGTGTGTTTATATGTACACAGTCAGCTGAGATGTATACAGTGAGAGAGATGTTGGTGACATCTGTGAGTTTTATCCCAATAACAGTGAAACCCACCACCAGCGTATCTGCTGTCTTTCCATGCCAGAGCAGATCTAAGCAGCACCTGGTCCCTTGATGGGGTGAGGGGGCTACTGGCTATTAATTACAGAAAGCCGACACGCAGCGCAGGCAAACCCTCGCAATGAGACCCTGGGACGTCAGATACACAGCAAGACGAATGCTTCTCTGTCACACAGCAACATGACCTGCCTCAGGACTCTTTACACACGAGTACTTTCAAGTATGCCTTTCAAATTGTGGCCCAACCTTCTTCCTCTGCTCCCACCCCGTCTCCCTCTCTATCTCAATCACATTCTGCGGATGTTACACTACTTCAGGGTATATTTTCTGACTAATGCAAAATGGTTGTGCAGTAGCATGATAAAAGTTGACATTTTCCTTTTCTAATTCAATGCTTCCTTTGTAAACAACCTTGGCTTTTTAAGCGCGCACACACTCGCACACACACAGGCTGCAAACACATCACACATAATGGTCAATTTCATTACTTGCACTCAAACTCAATGGTCGCAAACAAAAGGGGGAAATGGCAGGAGATATGCCAATCATTTATCGTTGAAAGATGTCTGACAAAAGAGGCCCTAAAAACCTGACAGCTTTTCTTTTCAACGTCAGTCCCGAGCACAACCAGCTCCTTAAAAAGGGGCCCCACACAACAGGCTCCTGCAAGAGGTCTGACCCCAGTCTTAACCCCATACAGGTGGCACAGCATTAACACAGGAAGCAGGAGTGCTATTCACAGGATGCAGGGAGAAAACGTTGTTCTCAACCGAAGACCTGCTCTGAGAGATCATTTAGACAGGCACAAAGACAGCTCAATGCCAGTAAAGTGTATTCTAATGTGCTGAAAAGCAAATCCCCTTGAACACATTAATGGTAAAGACTAGTTTTCAGTGTAGACTAAAAGCTTCTGGTTAAGGGGGGTTCGAGAGTCACGATGTTAGATAAAACTCTACAACTGGGTAGCAACATTGAATTATGCTGTGAAGGCTGTTAATCTTTAAGTGCTGTCAGAGATTTAACAGTTGTGCTTAAAGTTCAAAAAGCAAACTTTAAACCTGTTAACGCTAAAGAGAAAACCTGCTCCTATTGTGTGACCAACGATCTTCATCATAAAAATCCTGTTAAGATAATCTCAATGCACAAAAACAGTGATGTCAAGTGTAATCTTCTCGTTCAAGAGACTAAAGTGATCCCTGTCTGATTGCTGCTCAGCTGAATCCAACTACAGAGCTGAACTATGAACTGTGATTACAGCCAACATCCCCCCGCAGAGCGACAACTGCATCTCTGCACATTCCAGGAAACGCAGCCAGCTGAAGACAGCAAATACACCAGAGGGGAGGAGACATAAACAACGTAAGCTAGTTTGAGAGCTGCACCGATGTTTACTGTCTCACTAAGTGCATTTCATCCCCACTGCTTTCACAGCAGCGGCGGTATTTCAGCATGCAGTACAGAGGGGCTGCTGATGCCACAGGTCTGTGTACAGAAGGCTCAGTCACAGGCTGGAGAGACTGTTTGGACAATGTAGGTGTCAGACACACTGCCTGTCTGGAATAACGATTCAGTTCAGAGGCTACAAAACAACCTCTGCTTCCTTTACAGTGGAGGTTTAATAAAAAAAACTAACTTGACTGTTTTTGGAGTAGAACTGTTGAAAACCTAAGAGGAATTTCTGCCTTGTTTGACTTGGTACATTGCTATCAGGGAGAAAGGTCTGCATTTGCTTCAAACAGGCACTGAATGACATGCCAGAGATTAGCCTCTGAAGGTCACAGTCTTAGCCTATCCTTTCAGCCGCTTTTCACAACACAACCCCGGGCCCTTTTGAACAACAGGAAGAATGTCATCTGGTTACTTTTCAAGGCACGGAGATACCATTCACTGTGTCCAACAATGGCTGCAAACAGGGACCAGAGGGTTAGGAGGTTATAAAGGGCCCCATTCTAAGCGCTGCTCGATCTCCACTACACTGCACGCACACAGAAAAAACACACCCACACACTGAGGCCTGGAGAAGTGGTGCAAGCGAAGATACAGTAAACTGAGGAGGGTTGGGGCAAAGCACCGTGCACTGACCACTCACCTCAGCATCTCTCTCTCAGCTCAGCCTCCATTCCTCCCCAGCACAGCTCTCAACACCCAGGCCAAGTCCTGGAGCCTCGCTTTTTCAGGCCTTCAATTACACTCACTGCTTCATCATTTCGGACAAGATAACTGTATGATACCCTTAAGTCCATCCATCAGGTTACTGCATCTTGACAAGGGTTACTTACAGCAAAAAAACACTCTCTTCTTACTATAAATTACACACAGCTGCTCACTTGGACATTTGAATTAGAAATACCTCATATATATAAATTTCAGTGTATTCTTATTTCAAGAGACAATGTAAGATAACAAGGCTTAAAGTTAGGCAAGAATTAAGAAATTCAAGCATTTAATATGACTAAAATATGACTAAAATTCTGGCAAAAGTAGCGTCCTTCTGAAAACACTATGCCCTGTGCTCAATGACAAGACCTTAACAAAATGTATCCGCAATTATTCAGGTTGTAAGGCTTGTCCCAAAAAAACTCTTAGACTGCAGCCAGAGCTGAAATCCTTCTCCAATTTAGTCTCTAATGATCCCTCTGAAATATTAAAAATAAAGCCCAATTAGCCGACAGCATTTTACATCTCCTCCCCCTATAATCCTCTGGTAGCTTAGCCTTATCTAATGTCTGCGCCAACTATGACACTTTGAGCTCACTCTCTGTCTATCCCCTCCACTTGATATCCCCTAGGGCTTTACTGGTGCTTTGTTGTGGCATTCTTTCTGACCCCATAGACCGGGTCAGAGTCTGAGCCTCTCTGGTTGTGTCTAATGATGCCCTGATATGTATGGTTGGCATGGACGTTGGAAAACTGCAGCAATAACCACGGACATGCTAATGGCATCTATTAGAATTACTTAAGAGTGATATGGGACTTGCCTGGCAACCTCTTATTACAGAGGGCTTGGTATTGGGGGTGGAGAGTGTCAGTGGAGGGTCAGTGATCCGATTGAGACGGCCTTATCTCGTGCCATAAACAGATAACAGTATCTGCCCTGCTCTTCTGCTGTTCCTGTGATATGGACGTGGATAAACAACCCTGTCGTCTCCAGTGCCTCCAACAAGCCTCATCAGACAGATGCTGTCCTAAACCAAGCCTTGTTCCTCCTGCTGCTATGACTGCTGCTTTTGCTGTGAATGTCACCAGGAGGCTTAGATTTTTTTCCCTGATTTCCCTCAAGCTGAAGACACAACAATTTCAGAAAGCCCCTTGGTCTTGGTGTTTGTAACGTCAGGTTGCAGCACTCCTCGGCTTAAGGCCTCGGGTTTGCAGATTACGCAAACTACCCAGCAAGAGCAGTGCTTTTTGCCCTAATTGGACCTGCTGGCTAGCATGCAAATCCATGCAAAAACAGTCATGAAAAACACAAAAACATAGCAAACAAAGACAGAAAGTGTGTCTTTAAATCAGGCCCATCGCCTGTAGTCACTTGGCACAACACAGAACAACCCATATGAACCAAACTAAATACACCATGTAACAGCTGACCCACAGCTTGAGCCCTGCAGGTCAGTCCCTTGTTCTCAGAGGTATCCAGAAGTTGCCCATGATGTCCTAAAAACACCTGATCTGGATGGATCATGTGGCCGCAGTTCTTTACTCGCAGCCTGACCTGAGTTTGACCCTCACACTAGGTCTCCTGACTTTGCCCACTCACACAAAGGCTACCAAACATCTGCTCCCTGTCTGAGACCAGACTCATGCAGTTGAGAAGACATCGGGTGGCCTCACACAAAGTCTCTCCAAGTGGTGGGTGGCTGAGTGGGAGAGTGTGGGCTGACAGCTGCCCTGGTGACTGAAGGACTGAAAGGTGGAGCTGGCTGGCAGATCACTGGTACCTGGGAAATCTCTGCCCTGCTGTCCAGGACAGGGGGGCAGCCTCATTTAGCAAATGGATGATATTCAACAAATGCTGCTCATCTGAAACGGCCAGGGTGAGGAAAACAAAAATGCGCTGTGCACATAAAATTCACAGACAACACCTGCAAGGGATTTAACATACATAGAACTCTGCTTGCAAATGAACGAGACAAATGTATTGCTTTGGGAAGAGCGTACGGTTACACATTTCCAATTCAAGTACCGTCTCTAAAACGCTACATCAAATGACTGGCTTTGAATAAACCAAAATGAGCATCAGCCAAGTGGCTCATTCCAGCACAGAAAAATCATTGCATCAAAAATATGCTGGTTAGCCGAGCCATTTCACAGTCAACAATCACAGAATCAGGACTGCTACTAATCAATGTATTTTAATGAGCTCCCTGTGAATCCCAACAACAGCTGAAACATAAAAGCTGCTCAAGTTCTCTGGTTCAGTCTTTGTACCTTGTGATATGTTATTCATAGTCTTGCTCTGAAGTCTCTAAGAAATAAAGCAGAGCTTTGATGTTATCCTCTTATTACTGCTGTCTGAGACAAGCCTAATGTTGGGAATCAGATTGTTTGGCTGTCACGTGGAGAACCTTCTGCAACATAAAACATCCAGGATTCGGTGTGAGGTGCTCACTCGCTAATATCTGCTTTGCCATTTGCTTAAAAGAAGAAAGTTTGATACAGTGAGGTTAGTATCCAGAAAACTGTGTGGGCGTACATATTACATTCACACGGTACTCTACTCACTACTTTAAAGCTTCCACTCAAGTAAGCTTAAATACGTAGGTGTGTACGTTCTCTATTATATGTATTTTTTAGTAGTTTAACCTCGTCTACAGGCAACTGCAGACTGAGAGGCTATAGCAGCCAAGATGTCACACGAGTATTTTAGAGGAAATTACCTTCCTCTGCCCACAATGTAAATCAATACCTTCCAATATATTTGTCAGTGGTTGGCTGAAAAAACCAATGCAAACTTGCTTTCCTGTCAGTTTGCCCTCAGCAAAGACTCTGGGTTTGCGGTGACAGGTCAAAGAGTCAGCACATGACTCATGGGCAGAGGAGGAGAGAGACTTTGAAAAGCCATGCAGAGATCTAATTAACACATGCATTCAAGTGGTATTTCAATTTGGCGGAAGGCTGTAATTTTCTACAATGCTGACCAGCATGACATGAACTAATGAACCAGGTGCTCCTGACATTCAGGCTTATCTGCTGCCATTACAAGTAAGAGCAAACACGCAAATCATTTTCGGGGCTCAAATCGAAGCAAATGCTCAAGAGTGCACGTGGTCTAATACAAAGCTGTAAATTACTACAAAATCTATAAATGCAATGTTGTCAGCCTTTGCATTACAGTATTGCACAGTAACTTTGAAGCATTTTACTGTCATTCCTCTCGGTATACGTCAAATTGCTGTCATTAGAGGCTGCATTTTACAGATGGGCAGAGGGCTTACAGTCATTTGTTTCTAAGACCTAATTAATCTTCATTGTGCTGGGAAACATAGCACCCCAATGCAAAAAGGGTTCCTTTGATAATTGCAGAGAGTCTAGGGGCCTGAGTTTCCCAGACAACAAGGTCTGAAATTTAATTATCTGCTCTTTGTAAAATGTAGGAGAAGAAAGCTACATTGCAAAACTGCACTTTTGAGCAAGTAATGTGAGGCTCTTGTTTGAGCGAGCAAATCCTGACCATTGTGATTGTAAAGGTAAGATCATCGCTTTGCTCACAAAAAGAGAAACTTCAAAATTCATGCAAATGCACACAAAAGCTTCACTCCACAACATTTCATCACCTTACCATGTGCAGAGCAAACCCGATCACTTCCATAGTCCAGTCAGTCGCAGAAGTGTTGCTTCACTGCGGTGTGTTTTCTAATCATATCCGTCAAAGCTACATGACATTATAGAGCGACTACAACAAGACAACCGGTCTCAGAGCAGCCAGAGACAACACGGACAGGCTGTGGCAACATTAACATTCCGCCGTGTAAAGATCAGGCTCGGAGGGGGGAGAAACATCGATAGGATCCCATTAGTTAAGTGTGCCCTCAGGATACCCGAAATTTGATCAGAGATGGACCTTTTCCTTCCAGACACGAACCATTAGTCGTTATGGCATAAAAAAAGAAGCTGCTCTCCTCCCCTGAAACTCCTGCACCTCCTCCTCCTCCTCCTCCACCTCCTCCTCAGTGGTCGAGGTTGTGCGGCAGGAGCAGGATGAGCCCGGTGACGTCAACCTTTTGTTATCACCTTTTAACACTTGCCTTTGCAGGTGGAGACACTTTCCTCTCGGAGGATGAAGAGGTGCCATTCAGGCACGAGCGAGGAGCGTGCACATCTGTAGCACGAACTGACAGCCTAAATCCGGACATATGCATGCACGTCCTAATGAGTGTATGGGATAGTAGCAGTGGGAGACAACTCACTGACAGCTATACCGTACTTTGAAAGCCGGGAATAGCACAAGGTGACCACACTTCCAACTTCATTCACAGCTGGCTTCTTCCAGGAAAAGGAACTTAGCATTTCTCCGGAGAGGTGGCACAGAATTATCTGCATTATGTCAATAAAAAATCCTACAAATAAACATATAATTATGATGACCTGTCAGGCAAAATGAGCTCCAGGCTACTTCATCCTCACTGGTTGTTGTCATAGTGCAAAACTAGCTAACCAGCCCAACAACACAAGCCCAGTTTCATTCACCGGGTTTCAACGTGAAATTATGACTTCTTCAGTGTCTGAATATAATATGTTTGGCTCTTAAATGACAGTCGAGCCGTAAATGTCTCCAGCAGATATTCAGAGCACACAGGGGACCGGTACAGAAGCTATAAAGCTGCATGTTGCCAGTCAGGGTGCCAGCTGACTGCCCAGGCTCCTGGCTAGCTAACCTAGCCAGCCAGTCTGAAACATACACAGTCCCATTGTTGCCTCCTCCAGCCTTCCGAAACATTTATGCCACAATTTCAGAGGATGTCACACAGTAGCGGGCAGCAGGCGTGTTATGAAGATACAACTACTTACTCTCCGTGTACCTCTGCGAAAGGCATCGTTTAGCACGTCGCCATGGTTTAAAACGGACAGATTTTCTCCCGTTGCCCTGCGCTGCCGAATCACTGCTGCTGCTGCTGTCTGCGGCAGCAACTTCCGGCGCATGCGCAGTGAGCGGGGCTGTTCCAGACCGTGCGCTGCGCAGGACAGCCGAGCGGTTTAAAGGGACAGTCGGTGTGAGTGTTAATTGGACGTCTGTATATTTATATTGTTTCTCAGGTGGAAGGTGAAAATAGAGAATAATATAATCTCAAAATACACTTAACAACGCTTGCCATCAGGGTTGTTCTGTAGGCAGATGTGGTGAAATTTTTTACTACTACTACTGATAATAATAATAATACTAATCACAATAACTTAACATATTTAGTTGAATAGTGTACTTAAGTACAAGTTTGAGTATTTTTATTTGATTCTACTTTTAATTAAACAAATATGAGATGGCAAATTTATAATTAATTTATAAAATATGATTAATTGTCATTTGATGTTTGATTGGCTAAACTATCCAACAGTAATATAATAGTTAATGTTGGATCCACCTCGACAACAACAAAATGCTACTTACATGTTAATGCACTAATAATGGTAATTATCTCATCATATAATATAGACAATATTGGATAATGAGTACTTTCAGTTTTGATACTTTCAGTATGTTTGAAGAGTGCAGGTCTTTCATTTGCAAATGAGTATATATACAGTACATTTTGGTATTGTTAGGACCGGAATACTTCCACAACAGCTGAATGTGACTGTAATTTATAGTTGAATCACTAAAAAAACTGGGATGTATTTTATCATTCCTTTTTTAATGAGTGGTAATTGTCCAGATGATTCAGATCAATCACTGTACCACTAAATTCCCATGATTCTTAGTAAGGCACTGAACACCACAAGCCTTCAGAGCAGTCAATGTTTCTCAAGATGATTGAGGAACTGAGTTTTGCTTCCTCTACATCAGAACCTGAAGCCTAAATCACTTAAACTATTACCTTCAGTGTTGTTAGCAGGGTGAAATGGCAATACCACAAAAACAATTCCATTGTAAATTAAATCCAAATTAAAATTGACTCTATCTGCATGGCTATATACCACTAGGGGTATGTGGGTAATCTGGATCAACAGACCCATTAAGTCACCTAAAATAACCTCTGAGGAGCCATCAAACTTGTGGCAGGGGTTGGCTAAAATCTGTCAGACACTTAATTTTGCATTAAATAACGATGATTTGGTATCATCGTTATTTAATGCAAGTATTTCATGCATTAACATCTTCGCTTAGCCTTCCAAAAAATACAGCTTATTCATGCATTTTACCAGCCAAAATGTAATACTCATTTGGAACAGTGGCACAACGTTTGCCTTGAGCTGTGTCACCCTCACATTTTGCATCATTGTGCCTTTCACATATTGTATTATGAATCCTGTTTGGCGGAGATAAAAGTCAGTGAGAAGGCTCCACGGTCAATAGTGTCACATGCTTTGTGATTTGATGAAAGGTTCTATTTGTGTAGCCTGATGTGTATAGCTCCCTAATCAAAGACTTATATTTCTGTGACAACTAAAATAAATTACTCTATTACAACCGCCCACCTGCCCTCTCCACAGTATTGATACCATTTTATTACCAGAGGGAGACAGATGGACAACACAGAAGATCGTGGTAAGTTATGGGAATGCTGGAGAATGTGTGCTCGTGGCCGTGTAATGTCATGTCAGGTTAGATACCTGCACAAAAGTAATCAAATAAGATGATTAGAGAGAATATTACACATGTTCAACTCCACAAACAATTCTGATAGAAAGCATTGTGAAGGATAACTCCGTGGCCTGGGCTCCAATACAGACGGGCCTTATTACAATACTCCAGCCAATTTAGGCCTGCAAGCTTCACTTCCCCCATCAGCAAGTGAAAGAAGGGAGAATTTGGTCTGAAAGCCCAATCACACACAGCGCTCTGAGTTCAGCAGGTGGGGAAGTAGCAGCAGCAGGCTCCATCAGGCAATAATACAAAGTTAATGATGCAGAATGGTGTCTTTCTCCATACCAAAGAAGACATCAATACAGGATGTTTAAGGACGCTGTTCCTAATTACGCTTTTTAAATTCACCACTGACGTGATTGATGATTTCAAAGAGAGGCATTATTGATCCACTTCACAGACAAGTCACATCGATTGCAAGTCTAGAATGAATAAAAGTTTTTTTCCCTTTATCTCCCCCACTGAGAGAGAGATTGTACAATCAGAGCATCAGTGTGACCTATATGGGTAGTTTGGGAGCTAAATCACCTCTTTTAAAAAGCAGCCTGAGCAAGAACGTATGGAGCGGTGATTGCTGAATCAAGGGACCTTGGGGGACCTTCAGGGAGTCACGTAAGACATAACAGTTAAATCTCGCTGCTTTCTCATTTATCAAATGTGGAAATGCATCCATCCATTTACTAATCCGTGGGATCCTGTGCAAATAGCCTATCTGCGTTGGAGTCCTCGGCATTGAAAAGTTCAGGAGTGGCTGTTTTATAGACAATCAACCAGCTGTGCTGCATCACGCCTCTCACTGCAATCAGCAGTGATGGAGTGATGGATGCTCTGGCGCACTGACAGATTGTTTTTTTCCAACCTCTGCTCCCTGTTGACATGCCCCATGGTTCATGCTTATTATTCCATGAACTTTGTTATTCCTCATGAGCAGCCAGATCTTTCTATTAGTGCAGAAGGTGCCATTTATTGCATGTCTAATCCCAGCCAGCGATATTAACAAATCAACAAGGGAGTTTACCAGAGCAGAATGTGATGTGGCAGAAAGTCTGTGTCTGACATCATCTGCTTCAGCTGCAGATTCGGCAAATTCAGATTTGACATATTCCCTATCAATACGAAGCGTTCTGTGAGAATTACAGAAAACAAGATTGATTAGGAATCAACAGCACACTGAATTGCAGCAGCAGAGGGAGGTTTTCCATCACAGCATGCTGAATCTCATTGGCAAGTGCACTTCAAGTGGCAAAGTGGGCTACAGCTTATGATTAAATGGTCTGCAGGCGAAGCCTTTTTGTCTTTTTTTTTTAGAGAGAGAGCTCTTTCTGAAGGCCAAAGTTAATGCAGTCATAGAAAGAACTCTGATACACTCCCACGTGAAATGGCCATGTGAGGAAAGCCCGGAGGGAGAAAAGGCCTTGAATGAATTTGAGAGGGAGAGAGAGAAAGAGAGAGAGAGAGTGGGAGGGAGGCAGATAGAGAGAAAGTTCAAACATTACTGATCCTCAAATATCCTTTTGGTTTCTGGTTCAATTGGAATTCAGCAGTAAGTGTCTGCTAAAAGCTCCATTTTTGTTGCCCTTCCATTGCTGCTGAGCTTTTAGAGTTAGATGATGACAGATTGTGAGCTACCTGATATCCTTCATCATCCTCCCCAGTGGAGGTGTTTGTTCCGCCCTGAGCAAGTCCTCGAGGACTAACAAACAGCCGGCGTGTTTGATGGACTATGGGGAGACATCTGCTCTGCCTGGCTTTGTCATACAGAATGAAAACAACATGTTACAGTAATCGATCAATATGCAAACCGTGTCCTTTGAGCCCGATGATTAACCTTACAGACGTCACGGTTATCAAGTCATTATATCAGCTTGTCATGGTGAATTAGCAGCAAAGAGTTACAGAGTGTGAATATGTGAGCATGCAGTGTTTTCCACGGTTTGGCATATTGCTTTAAGCATGGCTGCTCGATATATCCTAAACAACATTGTCACAACTGTGCTTCAAGCACCCTCGGGTATAAGCTCTGTTTTGTGTACTCAAGGGACGAGAAGGAAAGAAAAAGTCTGCACAGTGAGATCTGATTTGTGGTTAGAGACGCACCATCCCTCACAAAGTAATCTAGAGAGTATCACCCGAGCCAAAAGATCCTTTGAGCGCTGTCATCCATTTTAAACTGCGAGTTGCTCATGTCAGCAGATGTGTTTGTGCATTGTGATGAGCTGATTTGAAATGGCCATTGGCTGATTTTAGCCTCTGGCTGTCCTGTAGACAGGTGGTTCCCGAACCGAGGGACTAGGAGTCCTCTGAAACTTACAGAGGGTTTACTGCAAAATGATGCATCTTTATTTTGTTTAATTCGTTCTTATATGTAAATGAACATGTGGATATAGAATAACCAGGTAATCATTTTACATATAAAAATAGTTTGACGAGCTGCAGCACATTTTTTGTCCACTTGAATGATTTCTTCTCTCTCCTCACTTTAGTTTCTCTAAATTGAACTATCTTCCATCTCATTTCTTAGCTCTCATTATACTTCTTTCCATTTTGCTCTTATGCAATCCTTTTGCGGTCACTTAAAGCCTGATCTGTCTTTTTCGATTAAGAATGTGAAGCCTGGTCTGCCTGCCCAGTCTATGTTGAGTCACTCTAAATGGGAGCTTATTATTATATACAGGTAAATAACCTATCTTACACCATGTTAAACAAGAGAGATGTCAATCTGGGTTCCTTTAGACAAAACTTATTTAACAACTGGGGCAAGTTGGTATTTTACTTTAAAAGCTTTGTGGACCCTACTTTTACACTGTTTGTGACAAGACAGTTTGCAGGATAAAGGAACATTTTGCAGCTGACATATCGATCGTTAGAGGGCGGTGTAGTTTCCAGCCTAACCTCTCTGTGAGGACGGAAGTCGTTCCTCGTTGGCTAAAGCAACATGGTGTCGCCCTGTAGACAATGTGAAAGTAAACATGAGACTCACCTCTGAGGCGATAAACACAGTCCAGACGGCAGCAACACAGCGGTAACAGCCGACAGAGCTCCATGGCTCTCAGGGTCTGTGCTCGGCTCCTCAGAGGCTCCGCCGTCCTCCTCAGACCGGCCGCCGCGTCAAGTGCGTCATGGCTCCTCACAGCGGGTCAGTCAGTAACAGGCTTTTCTCATCAGTTATTTTCAGACTAAGAAACATATTGAGTTGCTTTTAATTACGAGACAAACATTAAATGAGGAGAATGTGATCTTCCGCTGAGTGACGTACAGTGACGTATTCAGGAAGTGAATCAGAGCATCTCCTTGCTCCTCTGAGACTTTACTGCTAATACGTGAATAGAAATGGTGTTAATCTGCTTTTAATTTAGCCTCTGTCACCCGAGAAGATGTGTGAAATGATAGACAGTATAGAAGCAGAATAAATGTCAGATAATGAGAACATATGAGAGAATACACTTGTGAGTTTCCATTTAAAAAAGCTGTGATTTTCAACCTGGCACAGCAACACACCCACCAGTATAGACCATACAGTCTATGGTGTATACACGTGTTACTTACTTTCATTTTTAATTCACCATGTTCTTTCTCTTTTTAGAAAACCAGCTTTTTAAAATTTCAGATTTAATTGAACATCACAAATGTCTTCTTGTACTTTGCTTGGATGTTTGAGCTTCATTGTGCAGATTGATGTGTGTGCAGCATCTGCAGGGGGAACGTATCTTTGATTTAAAGGATTGTATTTGCTTGTATTTACAAACTTGATTTTGTGACAGATAGTTCGGAAGCCAGTCATGGTCCAACACACATACACAAGTGCGATGTGGAAAAAAAAAAACAGAGAATAAACTTCATGGTAAAGTAGGAGACATCTCGTATCCAGCAGTTAAACTTTTGAAATGAACAATAATTGAAAATTCCTGCGTATTGTATTTTTCTATAAGAGAGAAGGATGTAGATCTAATTTGAAGAATTTCCAATCAGACAATAAGGTTGAGTATTTGTTTATCTTTTAAGACTAAAAAAAAACTATCTATCACAAGAAGTTGATGTCTTCAGATTGCTTAAGCTACAAGCAGACTTTTTTTCTGGCATGTTGTTTTTTGTGTGTATAACTATGTAAAGTATTTTTAGTGAAGTTTCTGTGCTTCCCAAAGGCCTACTCAATCACAATCAGTGCACAGTCACTCCAGCACTGACATGGCTGTGTGATTATTTTTATGACTGAATTTATGAGGAGGACCATCTGACTGCATTATTATATTGTGTCCTATTAACATCCAAGTAAACAGAATGAGTCAGCTACCCTGCAGCCCCGCTGGCAGCGAAGTGATGGAGATGTTGATGTCTTTACAGGAAACGCTGCCTGCGGCCGAGGAGGGAGGAACGGGTTTATCTTCACTCCTGCATGTTTTATTACATCAGAGGTATTTCTCGACAGACTGATGAAAGGCAAAGCAGTCGAGGAAGGCGGCAATTTGAATCGCCTTCCAGCCTCAGTTCGGCCGGACAGCGGTAATCAGACCACTGCCTCAGAGATTTACATCCCTAAACTCATCTGATCACTCTGACCCAGCCCAAATACTACCAACGTCATCCTGCCACATTTCTCATGCTCTAGTTCCATTTCTTACTGCTGTCATATCTACTGGTCTTGTCTCTTTAATGATTCATTTTGTTTGTGCATTTTCAGGTGAACAATTATCTTTGCTAGTGAGACATCCAGATCAGCCTGACAACTCAAAGGTTTTGAAAGTGGCCATCATTGGTGCCCCAAATGCTGGGAAGTCCACATTGTCCAATCAGATCCTTGGCAGAAAGGTCTCTGTCATAACTGTCTCCCATGTAAACCTTTACACTGCACTGTCTCTGTCTGACTGAGGAGGAGGAGGTGCTCGCTTTGTAAAGTCAGTGATTCTTTCTTAAAGGTGTTTGCTGTATCCAAGAAAGTCCACACGACACGGTCTCGTGCCCTGGGTGTCCTAACAGAGGAGGATACACAGATAGTAAGAGCTTTTCTCTTCTGTTATGATTGAATAATGCCATTGAAAAGCCAACAGTCAATACATGTGTGTGTATGTTTTGTAGATCTTGCTGGACACTCCTGGCCTCACCACTGTATCAAAGGTTAAAAGGTGCCTTTTTCTTTTAGATCTATCTTTTTATACATTTCAAAAACTGTAGTCTACATGCAGTGTTATTATACTGTGTAATATATGAATGGACCCTTGTTTCCGCAGACACCAGCTGGAGAAGTCTTTGCTTGTGGATCCCTGGAACACAGTCAAAGAGGCCGACCTAAGTATGACATAGATTTGCTCTGAGTCTTTTATTAGTTGAACCTGAGCTGCAATTTTCTTTTTGATTTAACACAAAAAAATGGAACTGTGTCCATTTTCAGTGGTAGTCATGGTTGACGTGGCGGAGAGATGTATGTGCAACAGACTTGACTTCGAAGTGCTCAAATGTCTGGCTCAGCACCCTGACATCCCTGCAATCCTGGTCCTCAATAAGGTATTCTTCCCTGAAATAATATACACAATCATCAGGCATCCTCCACACCGACAAAACTCTTTATTTTTATTTTTTACACTAAAATATATATATGGTAATGTAGCCCAGTCCCAAGTCCAAGTCCCAAACCTGACAAAGTGTTAGATCGTCTCTCATCACTTTCTGACTTCCTCTTCCCTTCTCTGGCACTCAGCCCCCAAACCTTCAATGCTACTGATGGTGTTAATCTCTATAAACCAGTCTACATACTTTCCTCAAACAGCCTGGACCCTGTAGTTTCCAGCAAACTTTACTCAAACAGGGTTAAATAACATATTTCTCGTGGACTATTTTCAGATGCAAATTAATCAACACTTGCTACTCCAGTGAATATTTACAGCAGCAGGATGGTGTAAATCAAGTCAATATAAGCTACACTGAAACTCATTGATGTCTTTAAATAGTTTTTAGATCACAATGGAGCTCTATGGCACAGAGGAAGAAGATATATCAGGCTTTGGATGCACAGGAAATACTTGTTAGGGGGGTCAGTTTATTGTTGGTTTTGGTCTTGTGGGATCTGTTGACATTAAGAAAAACATAGAATATCATTAGGCTTTCCTTGAACACTTCCCAAAACATTCAAAGAAATATTCTCCTGCACAGAAGAGTCTCACAGATGTGTTCATTTAACCTCTTCTGTTTTCCAGGTAGACCTGGTTGAAGCTAAGGACAGGTTGCTGCAAATCACAGCAGAGCTGACCTGTGGAGTGGTGAACGGGCGCAGAATGCAGGTCAGGCCAGCGATCAAGCCTCCACGGGCTCACAAGAGGGCGGAGAGGGATTCAGAGTCATTGCTCGACGAGAACAACGCAGGGCCTGAGGGCAGCGCTGAGCCAAACTCTGTGCTGAGCAAAGAGCAGCTGAAGGCACTGTCGAGACAACAGGGCTGGCCTCACTTCAAGGACGTCTTCATGCTCTCCTCTGTGGATAAGGAGGACGTGGAAACGCTGAAGGTACATATTAGATTATGGCAAGGAAAACTACAGGATGCATGTTTGTATTATAAATATTTGTTCAAATCTCCATAACCATCGTTTCATCTTTCTATAGAACTACTTTATGGTTGCAGCCAAGCCAGGATCGTGGCAGTACCACAGCGAGGTCCTGACTGACCAGGCTCCTGAGGAAATCTGCACTAACATCATCCGAGAGAAGCTTCTAGAGTATCTGCCCCAGGAAGTGCCCTATGCAATAACACAGGTGACTAATGAAGCATTTTTGCACTTTCAAGTCACATATGATGATAAGCTGACAGCAAACTAACTACACCCATCACATCTCACTGCACTGAGTCTGTGGCTTATTTAAAGCCCTTCATACTCACTTTCAGTCAACATACTGACATGTGCTTTGCCATCGGCCCGAGCCTCTACCTGCTTCACCTCTGCTTTTTGTTCGTACATTGAGGCCCTATATTCTCTGTTTCATTTACCACTATGCCATTATTAATCATGTTGATCTGTATTTACTGTTACTGTAGTATTCCTGTATCCACAGGTGTAGAATCACACGCAAAAACACATGCAAAAATTTGACACTTGGATATCCCAGTCAGGCTCATCCATAGGACATCTTATTCCACATGTAATGAATTCTGGGATGTGTGAATGCTGCTCCAAGCCAGCAGCAGAGATCTCCAATTCTATGTTGACCTCGACTTTATTGACTTCTCTAGAAGTGAGCACACTGTTAACATTTAATTTCTCTGTTTTCAGTTTGTGGAACTCTGGCAAGAAAAAGAAAATGGTGAACTCCTTATTTCTGTGAAACTTTATGTCAAGAAAGAAACTCACATGGTAAGTGCTCTCTCCCCATTTAAGACTTTTTGAGAACTGTGTCTGGTTAAGCCCATGTACTGGCTGCTGTAACACTGCAGTTTCACTTTGGTATTAGTGAAGTCATCTTAACATTCACCTCATACTGGGAGAAATGACAGAGGGGGATTGGATTTCAGTACAACAACGTGAAGGTGCCTGTGTGTTCACTGCCCACATTCGGATCAATATGAAGAAGTCAACCAATGTAGATGCATTTTATCACCCTTGGCTTCTAATGCCCAAGTGATAAATATCAAAGCCTGCAAATTTCCCACGCAGCCTTTTTGTTATCAGAGTCAGGACACTTAAATCTCCTGTTCTCTCCAGTTCTTTTTTTATGGTAATTACATGTAATGTTAATGCAACAAAAAACTACTTTGTAAGAAATACCACAGCATGAGGTATCACTGTCTGACTAATTCAGGATGCTGGGTCTGTGGCAGGAACGTGACTGGAGGAGCTGAACTCTCTCCCTGCCTAACTGACACCTGTGGCCTGTAATAGCTTCTGGTGTTTATTTGCCATTCCCCCATACCTCCACATTCCCCTTTTCCTTGTGTTTTTATCGTGTAAATATTTGAGCAGCCTTTCTAAACCATGCATATTTGATGGCAAAGAATATTTGAAGCTACATCTGCGGCGCTGAAATGTTTTGAGGTCAATGACCTCCATCCAAGAAGAGCGACTCAGGAGGTGGCAGGGTGTTTTATTCACGGCATCATTCTCCCACTCCCATTTCAAGTGAAAAATGCAACCAAGGTCAGAACAGGAGGAGATTTAATAGTCCAGCATTTTGTATTATCAGAACATTTTAATTTAATAAATCTGTATGGCCCTAATTGTTTTTGGAGATCTATTCCTCACTCTCTCAACATTTACAGGACAGTACATAACAGCAGATGATTTTATTAAGGATGAAAAACTAAATTAGTAAACCTAACAAATGTGAGAACATGAGACCCCTAAGTTTGATAAAAAAAAAAAAAAACAAAAACACAGAATATGCTTGTATGTTGTTGTAATTTTATTCTTGGAAAATGTGAATAAATCATCAAAACAGCATGTATTTGAGAATATAGTAAAGATTAATGATACATTTCTGTGGACAATGCAGTTTTCAAGCTTTTTATAAAAAAAATGTCTTCTGAATACATCTGTTGAATGAATATAGTCCACTTTGTATAGATTACCATTTGTTAAAACTGGAGGATGTTTTAATCTTTGCCAAGATTTTTAGTTTCCTATTTTTGTTATTTCAGCTTAAATGTACAGTCAAAAACAGAATACAGTTTGGATGGAAATAGTTAAAAAATATCACACAGTCAGAAGTAGTGTTATACCTGCAGTCTGTGGTGACAAAGGGCAGCGATTCATCCTTTAATAAAGATGCATTTTATCATCTTGACTTGGCATAAAACTCTCGAATACTCTAAAGCTGTTTGCTACATGATACTATTTTCCACAGTTAGTCTATTTCCTTTTTTTAACCTGCATTACTCAAAACTGGACTGTTTTTCCTGCTGTGAAATTAAACCCATGTCGCTGTCTATTCACTGGTGACTGACATTGCTGTGTTCCTTGTGTCTACAGAAGATGGTGATCGGCGCAGCTGGACAGATAGTAGCGCGGATCGCTCGGGAGGCAGGTGAGGACCTGAGCCAGGCCTTCCTGAGGGAAGTAAAGCTGAGGCTCTCAGTCAAACTGAGGAAGTGAAGAGGATTGAAGGACTTCAGCGGTTAAAATCCTGAAGAGATGAAGAGGTGGAGGTGTATCATACCGGATTTCAGATGACTCTACTTGTATTCCTTTCTGCAAAGGACAGACCTGAAGACTCAGACTCAGGATAAGATCTCGTCATGAGTCAGACGTGGAGCTGCGAGGTGGCATACATCCACAGTCCCTGGGCTCCCACTGAGATTGGAACTCTCAAGTTTGACTTTAGCATCCTGTCGTCATGCATCAGGAGCGTCCTTTCATGTCCATGTGATAAGACATTATTAAAGATGGAAAGATGTTACCTATGAAATGCTGTAATTATAGTGGCGGTGCCCCGACTTTGAAGAGACTTGACATTTCTAAATCATTAAAGAGGAGAAAACATGTCAACTAACAGCATCTTACAGAGCTGCAGAATAGCCGGCAATGAATTATCGGCATCTATTTAGCAACGTTATATTTTAGGCAACAAACATGACACAGACTCTCATCAAATGCATGTTTTGACACAAGTTTGACAGTGCGTTCATGGCTGAGCAGGTTTGGCGAGCTGTGAAAAGGCCGATGGTTTATCTTTGGCTCTCAGAGCTTTTTACTTGGCGCTCACTTCGCGCCTAGCGGAACCTGCACAGTCATGTTCACTCAAATGTCCCTGATGTACCATCCACCCCTGTTCCCTCCACTCCCACATCACTTTAGCCTTCTCCACTTGCCTTTGAAGTGTGGCCATCCATCCCTGCGACTATCACTTTTTGTTCTATTGCATTCTTCCCTTTTTCGCTCTCCTCCTCCTTCTCCCTGCCACCACCACCCCCCCTCTGCTTTTTTGGCTCTTATAAAGCCCAGCTCTGCCCCCAAGGGCTGAATTGTCTCCCTAATGGATGGCAAAATGGAGCACTAACCTGATGCTAAAATGGGTCAGATAATGGTGATTGGATTCATTCCTGCTGCCTGTGAGTTAACTTGACGGTTACTCTATCCGGGGCATCTTGATGAATAACCAGCTAGTGGCCTGAAGCAAGGGCGACAGGAGGGAGGCGAGGCGAGGGGAGGGGAGGGGGAGGCCTTGAATGTCTCACAGAAGCTGTGTCAGCCCCTCAAGCGCTCCCTGCTCTCTGCAACGGCTGCTTCCCAGTGATTAGACAAGCCGGTTGCGCAGCAGAGATCACCACTTAGACAAGCCAACTGCTGCTTGAAAGTATTACAGCTGATGTACGTCGGCCAGCACATTAAAGTAAACCTTCAAATACGAGATATTTAGAATGCTGATATCCTGCTTTAGATTTTTTTCACGAAAAATAACGAGGCACTCATTTGTTTGGGAGCCATACGCTTTTATTTATACGCATCCACAAGTATGTCATAAAACTGGAATCAAAAGAGCATGAATAACACACATCAACTTTTTTCCGTCCTCCTGGTCCTGATGATATTGAGCAAGGGCCATGGAACCCTTACCATTACTAAAAACTCAGTAATGGTAACGGTTTGACGGCCCTCCTCTGCAGTGCGCGCAGGCACAGTCAGTTGGGCCTGAGCGTGTGCTGATATCGCCGGAGGGGGAATGAAACCCTGGATAGTACATCATCTATACTGTAGTGTCTCTTTAATAAACTTACAGTATAAGATGATATCCTGTCCAGGGCACAAGACATGACTGTTTGTAGCGACTCACCGCTGCGTTTGTAATCTGTAAGGCAAAGGTAGACGACTCATTAGTGATGAGAAAAAAAAAACGATTCTAAAAAAGGCCAAATGCCAGAAGAGAATTCTTTTATTAAAGTGTACTATAAAACACTTTTAAAAAATAGCATTGTTAACTCTGCACCATCAGCATCTCTGTCACCTGCTGCAGAGCCCAGTGAGGCCTCAGCCACCTCCTCTCTGTGCTACATACTCACCCATCTTTTTATGGCTCGCTGGCTTTTTCCTCCACATGCTCATATTTTATGGCTGCTATTCGTCCATGTCTGGTTCACAGGCTCCTCGCTGCTCTGCTCGCCAGGCTCCGGCACTTAAAGCCCCCCAGCTCATTAGCATACTGTGATGACATCTGGGTGGACCGGAGAGCACGGGGTGAACTTTTTCTTATCTGCTCCTAACCTGGTTGGCTCTGTCCGATGATTGCCCACACCCGGCTGGCAGGAAAAAAAAGACACATGAATCCCTTTTATAATTTTTCTGTTCTTTGCATATATGCTGTTATTTTTAATAAACATATTTCATTTTTCATATTAGAGGAAAAAGTTCATTCATTGACCATTTTCAAAGGTTATATGATTTTATACCAGAGTTCTACACATAAATGTGTTTCACTTGTCAACACACGTTTCTCATATTTCTGCCATTGTTCTTCACGTCCAGACCACCTCACAGAATCTAGCTGTGAATTTTTGACCTTTCTTACTCAAAACCCTGCATTAAGCCCAAAACTGAATTTCTTCATCATCTATTAAAAAGCGCAGAGCTTTATCTTGCAGGGCAGTAATACATCTAATATTCACCATCTCTTAAGTCCTCTGAATCCCATAGCCTTTGGATTTATGTGTGATGGTTTCATGGGTTGGAATTTAATACTACGATATGTCAGCTGATGTCGTGTTATCTGACTTATTAAACTCCTTTTTTCCCCCCATATGCTCAGTGAGATTCCAGGATATGGAGAGCTGTTTTTTTTTTATTATTATTAGATGTGTCACACAGACATCGCATATCAAACTCACAGCATCAAATTATGCCTGGACTGTGATGGAGCAGGTAGTAGTTTGCTGTAGTTTGTCTTTAATCCCTGACAGTATGTCTACATCCTTTAAAAACAGGCCGTCTTTGTAAAGAAAATTAGTCTTCAACAGGGAGGACTTTGCCCTCCTGCCTTCTGGACTCATTGAATTCAAATCCTAAAAATTGCAGCAGGTAGCTTGTTAAGTAGTAATTGAACAAGATCAGAGTCATGTAGTGCAGGATATACACAAGAATGCACAACACAGCCACCTCTTTTTCAGGTATTGAGTATAATGATTTCTCAGCTGATGAATGTACCTGCTCCAACACCGAATCATTAACACAGAAATATTCACAGTGTGCTCACGTCTGCAGCCACCACTACGCCGCTACTCTAAGGTCAGACTCATTTATCACAGTTAGTGTAAAGGCACAGAGGGAGGAAGGCCTGCGATTCGTAATATTTTAACAATGATCCAATAATTCAATCAAGTAACTGGGTCTTTGTTTATGGATGTTGTGTGTGAAGTGCGACTCATGGGTTAGGCGGGACACGACCGTCGCCCGAGTTAGGGTGGTTAGGGGTGTGAGAGGGCCTCCTGTAGGCTCAGATAAAGATGGAGGTAGGATTATCTGGGTGGTGTGGATTCTCTCCAGCTCTTTATCTGCAGCAGAAAGGCGGCACTTTTTCTGCAAGTTTCCATTTGCGCTCATAGATAAGTTGTTTATTCTTCACTACACATAGAGCTCTCATTGTGCAACACGCCAGCTTTATCCAAAGTAATCAGGGGGAGCTTGTTGGGGCTTCAATTAAACAGTTAGATGAACGGAAGAAATGTTGTCTCTTAATGTTTCTTGAACTCACTTGAGGTGAATGCAATGTTGCTACATGTTTCTAGCTCTGTCAAGTCTCACCCTGTCCTCCCCCTCCCTCCTCACCCTCACTCCACAGACTCAGATCAGAGCAAAATACAACACGGTGAAAATGAGTTTTTATATAAGTAGACTGATTAAGAGTCAGGGTAGAAAGAAATTGACATAATGAGAGTGTGATTTTGATCATCCTCCGGGGCAACTTAAGTGTCTATAGGCTTGCTTAAAAAAAAAAAAAAAAAAAAAAAAAACCCAAATTTTTACTCCTTATTTTTTTTAAATCCACCTGTCATCAACTGAGGGAAGTTCAGTTTCTATTTCAGAAATATGAAACATCTGGCCAGAAGCAATGTGAGCCATATCATTCTATTGAAATAGAAGCTGATTGTGTCCTGTAGGAACAGAACTGTACATGTGTTTGAGTTTGTCACAACAGCTTCATCCTTAAAAGGTCTAAACACAATCACCATTAAGCCAATGACTCTCGAACATGACCAGTGTGATGGATAAATGCTTGCAATTATTTACTATCTATGGAAAAATAATTGCCATTTGTGCATTAAATTATAACTGATGTGATTAGAAAAAAGGAGCAGTGGTGGAAAAAGACTCAAAGCTACAAAGTCTTGTATTTAGTTGCACTTTTGAGGTACTTGTACTTAACTTGCGTTTCCATTTAATGCAACTTTATACTTCTACTACACAACAGTCCAGAGGGAAAAATTGTACTTGCAGTTATCACCAGCTACTTTTCACACTAAGATTTTACAGAACAAAACATGATAAGCTTTTAAAATACAACACATTGTCACAGAGTAAAGCAGCCTCTGTGGCCTGTGACCTCTGACAGAAAGAAAACTTTAGAAAAAAGACCAAACATGTAAATTAATCTGGGCTCAGACTCATCTCACAACCCCTCCAATTTATCTTCCTAACTGTTCATAGAGTAGTTAAAACTAGCTCCATCCCAAGCAGTTTAAAGAGTTAAATGCTGCTTACACATTAATGCATCAGTTATACTAATAACGTCATATATGAGATTATAACCGCCACAGGGACTGAAGGAGTACTTTTGATTATTTAAGTATATTTAGCTGATAAAACTTCTATACTTTTACATAAGTAGGATTTGGCATGCAGGACATTATTTTTACACTATTGGACGTCTTTCACCACTGAATGTGAAAAGAACTGTACATGACAGAGGGAACATGTCGGCCATGTTCACAAGTGAAGCACGTGTGTACAGGCCAGAGTAAAATGAACCTTTAGTGTGATGCAATACTAGGCTAACTTTACTCAGTACAAATGGGAAGAAAACCAGCCAATGGAAGGGTCGTTTTGACCCAGTAACCCAACAGTGATATGAAAATAACACCATGACTGGGTCAAGTTAACCCAGTGTCCCATCTGTACTCTATAACTGGGTACATTTTTAACCCAGTGGTTTTTAGAGTGTTGGGACTGAAGCTCCACAAAGTTTATGGAGTTCAAAAACAAACAGGAGGATCAATCTACATTTGGATCCATCAATGCACTTTGAGCATATTATATATTCTTGAATTAGGAATACCTGGTAAAATCTCATTTTGAAACATGAAGTTTTCCCAAAAGGAAAAAACAATCAAACAAAATCTGTTAGAGTCACATGCTCTTCTTACTGAACTGACTCTAAATTCAACATGATACGTTGAATCAGATATTACAACACAGACTTTATTTATTTATTTAAATCATTTCTAGTCAGACGTTTCTCACTTTCAATCCAGACGTCCATTGGTTTCAATTCCTCTTTACAGCACAGTGAAAATCCCCTTAAAAAGACCAGAAATCCCATTACAATGAAGATCACATCTGCTTTTATTGTAATCAACAGCACACAAATGATTTGAAATGCACAACTACATGGAAAATAAGAAACCACCGTCTGAGACACATGGCACTGTCTTGTAAAAGGTTTAGCAGTATTGTAAAGTGAATTGTCCACAGTGCTGCATAATTACCTTGTTAACAGTTACTTGAATGTGAAATGAGTTTTTATGATTATTATTTGTCAAAATAATCATAGCAATAGTAGTTAGTGTTACTGATTAGGAATAGCAGTATTGGAGCTGTTGTTGCTGCTGCTCTCTGTCAGCCTGTGTGAGATGATGTGACTGCCCTCTTCAGGCTGAATATGAACTGTGTCTGGGTCAGATCATACAGACCTGTCCTCTATCAGCTGTCCACATCAGCTGCTGGGGGGACATTCAAGTTTATAATCTGCAGACACGCTGACTCCAGATGACAAAAGACTGACAACGAGCCTTTCATTTAATTTCATTTGGTTTATTTATAAGGACACATTAATCAGCATGTTTGTTATTGTGCCAGTGCTGATTTTTAACTGCAGTCCTCTGGCAAGATCTTCTGTGATGAATGACAAGACAAGAGCAACAAAGTCAGACTTCTCAACACAAGTCATGCAGAAGATCACGAAACAGCCAAACACTGCTGCAGTCATATAACAACATCCACCATTCAGTTACTGTGCCATGCAAACCGATATGAAGCAACACATGAGCATCATCATTAGTAACCACATTTTTCACACAGTGGCCATTGCAAAGTCACCATTTTATAGCAAGAGCAATTTTAACGATAGTAGAAATAGTTTGAAAGTGAAATAGTGCAGCTCAATCATAAGGCACCATTTAAAGAATATGACTGAATGAAATACCAGTAAACACATCTAGATATATATAAGCAGTGTAAAGAGAATTATCTGGCAACAGGCATGGGACAACTTAGCAGCAAACACACTAAGGACCTATAAGATATGATGTTTAGGAATAAATTAAATGACCCCAGTTTATAGAACAGTTTGTACAAGTACAGCTGAAATGATTTGTTGGTTAATTAATTTGGCAAAATTTTGATTTGGATGGACCAATTATTTGTTGGTTGGACAAATCAAGACGTGAGAAGGTGTCACTTTGGTGTTTGCATGAACATCATGATGTGATTTTTCTCATGTACGGCAATGACATCTTTTCATGTTATCTGTGTGAGATGTCAAGTCAAGCCTCCCTTGTTTAATACTCTGTAACAGACAAGACAGTGAAGCCAAAAGGAAGTGTATAACATTTATTATAGGATGGCACACAACACAGAATAACATGAACACATGCTTAAAATGCCATGCTGGATCAGTTCTCCAAAGGCCAATGTTACATGAGAAGCCACAAGATAAATCCACAATATAATTTTTAATAGAGATTATAGATCGTTTCCATGATAGACAACAGATGGACATAGTTCAGATGAAGATGAGAGTTAAGGCGTAGGTCTATAGTGTTTGGTCTCACATTCTCGTCTAAAATTCCACTTGGAGTGTCAGAAAGTTGCCTCTGTTTTGATTAGTCAATGCAAATCAAGAAATGGTTGGTTTTTTTGGCACACGATATGATGGCCAAATAATGAATAACAATATTTTAAGAGGTCCAAATTCCAAAGGTAAAGCTGTAAAATGCTACATTTCTATCTAACTATATATATATATCTGTGTTCCCTTGTACATTTGCAGTGCAGAATGTCATAAAGTACATAAAACAGAAAGAGTAGAAAGAGGAAAAGCTTCCAGCTGAACACTACATATGTATAACATACACATTTTTTACAAGTTAGTCTAGATTCATGATTATCCCGTTGGTGTTTGATCACTACAGTCAACAAACCGCACATTGAAGTATGAATGACTTCTTCATTATGTAACAAAGGCACTGTGTACTGAAACAAAATCGACTTCTCCGTTCAAACCATTTCATCTAGATACTTCTACCTGGAAACAACCATCCAGCTGATTAATCCTGATCAGATATGTAAAGAACATAATGTCAACAGTCAAACCGTTCTACAACTGCTTTTTTAAAAATCACCTCAGAAACTTAATTGAGTAGGTTAGTTTTGTTTCCAGACCAGCCACTGTGGTTTTTTAGGCTGCTTACTTTCAGTCAGGCATATAAAATGTTGCACGTTGATGTCTGAGTGAAGGTGAAAACTGTCAATCATCTATTGTGCACCCGGCTTAAAAATGACATCAGTGGCCCTACAAAGACCACAATGCAGTGTAAACTGTTGGGAGGCCTCTGCCAGGCTGCAGGGTCTTATCACAGTTTGAGAACGGGATGGTGTGTGTGCATGATTGGGAGCGCTTCCTCAGGTTTGAGTGATGAATGTCTGATACTAGATATTTGTTGAAAAGTACTGGCCATTTCAAATGATGGTGAAGAATAGTACTAGGTTAATAATATTAGCGCGTTTGCAGCAAGCCAGGCAGTGTTTTCACCAACATTAACAGAAGGGAGTAGTTGCAGTATAGTTGCGCACACACACACATTAGAACTTAATGGGAATTCATGACAAAAATAAAAACCAAGATGAAATTCGCTCAAACAAGCCACAAGCCTCATGTTTATTCACAGACGATAAAGAAAATGGTGCGGCGATATAAACAAAAGATCACAGATTCTGAAAAGTGGTTAATGATCATTCACAATATGATTAAGAAAAGGGGGAAGTTCAACCAAACTGCGAGCACAGTCAGCAGGTTGGCTAATGTGGCAAAAACAACAGATCAATATGAAAAGTTTAAATGTATAAACAGGCAGCAACATAAAGCTTTAGTGTAAAGAGAAACTCAATATGGGCTAAGATCTGGCCATGTAGAGGCTGAAGCCTTCAATTTGTTGCACACTGTGTCCGCAAGCCAAAAGTGTTGATGTAACACTCAACCATCACTTTGGACATTGGCCGACATCTGGCCCTCAACGGGTAAATGATTGTAACAAACTACATGAAGTAATAAGATTGACCTATTCAGCAAGCAATAAGAAGAAAAACTGGCATGTTGCAGCAGTAAAAAGGAAAGCTGGTCCAACCGCTCAACCTTGACATTTACCCAACTGAAGACCGACTGAGCACAAACACCGCAGACAGTGTTTTTACCACCTCATCACTTGCTTATCTTCCCACTTCATGAGTCACAGACCGGCTGAATGCAACATTAAATTCCTGCTTTGTCATCACAGATTGGGTGTGGTCAGATATGCAACGCAGCGGGAACATCCAACCCGGCGAGGTGTGGGGTTACAAAATATGTACAGTCTGCAAAAGTGAACATTTCAAACAACATCTGAGAAAAACATTATCACATCTGAGTTTGGGGGGGGGGTTCTAACAGTCCGTCTCAGGGAGAGAAGTAACTAAATGAATTAAAGCTCAGACCCTGAACATCTACCATGTGAAACATGACGAATAAAGAAGTGTTCAGTAAGCCTGGCAGACTCCAGAGTAACTTTTAAGGCTAATCTTTTCTAAGTATGGCTTTGTGTTATGTGTTTGCTTAGCATTTCTATCTGCCTATGTGTCCAAACACGTGACAAAAGTGAAGAGAAAACTTTATTGTTAGTATAAGCAGATGTTATGAGAACAGGGAACAATATCTAAACATCATCCATCTATAACACAGTGACGTACTCTGACAGAAATCTTACTAAAGCCAAACCACTGTCCTAAGGTTTGGGCACTTGAGTGGTGAGCAGGAACATTAGAACTGAGAAGACAGGCAACATGACAATATATACCGCGAGGTAAGAATTATCATACAAGTGTTTCTGATATTGTTATGTACTGGAAATTTGAACAATCACAGTGGGTGATGATCTGGTGAGCTGTAAGTCTAATAGCAATTTGATAATGCATCAAGTTCTCTGAGTTAGAGAGAAGTCTAGCTGATTTAAAATAAAAGGAGTTTTATAAGCAAAGAGGAAATAAAAGCTGCCTACCCCACACTGTGTTCTGTCTACTGAGCACTACTTCACTAGCTGAGTATTAGACAAATGAACTGGGAACTGGGACACTTTGCTCTTCTCCTCACAGAGAAGTGCTGCCCTCTGAACTTCAGGCAGGCAGAGAGAACAATATGCAAGATTTGTCCGTTATGTTTTTGGACTCTTCCCAGCACCTACTACTAAAGACTGTGGTGTTTTTCCTTCTATAAATAACGTTTGACACTACCACAATTTAGAGTGGGCCAACTCTGACTTTTGTCTCTCAAAACATACATAACCCTGCTTCGAGTGACTTTTAGGACTGAGCAGGATTCCAGCATATAATCCTGGTTAATTAGTGCAGTGTGAGAAGAATCAAGGTTTCTAAAACAAAAAAAACTAAAAACAACAGAAGATACATAAAGTCTGGTCCTTTAGAAGTAAGGGCCCAGCTTTTTTTTTTTCCTTTAGAAAATTAAAAACCTCTTAAAAGTATAAAAAAAACCTCCTGGTTGGTGTCAAGTGTTTCTGGTCAAAGGCAGTTGCATAAGGGGTTAGAGGCTGAAAAAACTATTGTCATGCTTGAGGCAGATATATGTTGAAGGATTCAGAGTAACGAGTCTGTGGCCTGATTCATCACATGGCTGTTTGGCACTGAGGGTTGACCATCTTCTGGAGCAGAGGCATCTGTGGGATCAGAGGACAGAAGGATTAGCTGGTTTTAACAAAGAGTAATAAATAGAAGGGCCTCACTCATAGTGTGGTCACACATTCAGAAACTACAGCTATATGTTATATTTCTCCATCACGGCAAATAAAATATAAAACAGAGACATTTTCTCAAGAAAATACAGGTGATGATGGACATGCTTGTTTTCTTTTTTTAAATGGACAAACTCGACTTTGGTGCCCCCTCATGGCCAATCATGGCTCACAGGGGGCTAAAGGACTGATGACATTTTGGGACACTATCTCAATCCAGTTAAGGCAAATTATTTTGAGTGATGACCATTTACAAGTATCATGTTTCTGTAAAGCCAATTGTAGACACAGTGGAGCCTGAATGTGTGTGTGGTGACTAAATTAGGTTGCAATTTAAACACTGCAACTATCAATTATAGCCTCCCTGGTGCATCAGACAACAAAAGAATCACTTAAAGCTCATATGTGCAAACATTTGGTCAAGATATGATGAAATGTGAAAACACAAAATGGTGAAAAATCGAGACTATACAGTGCAATGTTCCTGCTTTCTCTTAAAGTTGCATTAATCAGTGAATTTCCCACTGAGGGATGAATATTGGAATGTCTTATCTTAAGGAATATCTTAATTGCATTTTAAGACCTAAAAGATAAAACACATATTATAACCTTATAAAAATTTTATGGCGACAGTGTTAGTAAACATTACCTTTTCACACCATAACAACTATTACACTTTGTTCATATGTGGGTGATAAAATTTTCCATGGCTGCTCCAAACTGCACTGCTTTGTGTGCTATCTTATTGGAAAGTCCCCGTAGAAGCAAATGATAAACCAACACCACGGAGTGTCGGCAGGTGTAATATTTTATTCCACCGAAAATCTAATTTCTAGCAAAATTAAGGCTCGGCAACAGTATTATGAAGTAGTTTTAAAACTCAGCAATCATATGCCGGGTATGCAGCTGAACCTCAAGAGAACATAAAAATAAGCTAAAAGTAAACTTCACAAGAGGGGTCCGGTGAAATATATGAACTCTTGTCTCACCTTAGTCAGATCCACTCCAGTGAGGGCGTTGACAGACACGGGGAGTTCAGCTAATAGACGGTTCACCTCTCCGGTGACGCGGCTGCCTTCTCCGCTCAGGATGACGATCTCATTGGTCCTGGACAGGGGCGCAGCCACCTTTCCAGCAATCTGTTGAAACACATTGAGCAACTGTTTGTTATTGCACTGCCTCATGACGTCTACTCATCTGAGGATTGACAAAAATTGTCATAAATATATTCCATACAGTCAGTTCTCCTTATCAACATGTGACTGTAATGTAGCTCTGACCAGTGAGCGTGCTAATGCTTCAGCATGTGGAGGAATTGTAAGGGAATAGAATTACTCCAAATGTGAGAAAATGACTACTTAGCAGCTGTAAGGCAGGAGGGTTCATTCATTTTGAATGATCCACTTGTAAAGCTGTCAGGTTTAAGGAAACTTAACACACCTGACAGGTGTTAAGGATGTACTGACAAAGGCAGATGGTGGAGCTTCTGGCTCACAAAAGACATAACACCTGCAGTTTTAATGCATATTTATAACGGACGTATTTAATGGTGAAGACTATTTTGCTTATGTTTGAGACAAGTGTCATGTTTTAGTAATGATGATTATGATTATTTGACTGTGTACAATTAGCATTCACATGTAAAAAGCTGTTTAAAAAAAGATGCAGAGGCGACTGATAATCAGAGCGACACACCAATCTCCCCACATGCTGAGGAATTCTTTTTAAAACCAGTGATGTAAAATGTATCCCACAGACCTTGGGCAGAGCCTCCAGGACCAAAGCGGTCTTGGCAGCATCGCCATACTGCTGATAGGCTTCAGCTTTCAGCCTCATCTTCTCAGCCTCTGCCTTTCCCACCGCTTCGATGGAGGCGGCCTCCGCCTCACCGATAAAGCGGATCTTCTCGGCCTCTGCCTGTGCTGTCAGCACCTTCTTTGTCCTGGGATAGGGTGAGAGAGGCAGCAAAAGGACTTTGACTACTTTCATTAGCAGCCAGTCATATACAGCTCTGTCATGTGAGAAATGTGCAACTTCAGAATCAGTAGCATAGTATTAATTAATTGAACATAAAAATAATAGGTAACTTTAAAATAGAGTTGTTGGTAAATACACGTTTTGATGTGTTTAAAATAGTGGAGCAGGCTCTTTTTGTGTACATTTGGATTAACTGTCTTAGAGACATGTTTTTCCCAAAAACAAAGGACAAGTTTTTTTTTCCATAGGTTTCTGTGTTCCTTCCTGATTTCAACAGGTTTAATGAGATTTTAGTGGTTTTTGGGGCGAGTGGAAAGGAAGTGATAAACTGGCTTCCACTTTGATGATGCTGTAGTTTTATGGGACTCATTTTGCAAAACAGAGTCTGTAGGCGAGTAAACACTTTGAATTATGGCATGAGGGATGTCAACATCTTATCCATTATCGGTAGCTGCTGCATAGTTTCTCCTGTTACTTAAATAAAGCGCCCATTGAAATCATCCCTAATCCTTAACAAGTATGGAGACTTTCAGACTTGAATGATGTTGCTCTGTGCACTGAAGGGTGATCTGGGTGGGACCCACTCACTTCTGTCCCTCAGCCAGCTGCTGCATCTTGTAGGCTTCAGCCTCGGCAGGTCTCTTCACGGTGGCGATGAGCTCTTTGTCAGTGCGCTCGATCTCCTTGTCCTCAATAGTGATCTGCTTCTTCCTCTGCACCACCTCGATTTCGATCTCCTCCAGACGGATCTTCTGCTGCTCTTTGGCCGCCTGCAGCTCGTACGCCAGCTGAGCCTCTGCTTTCTAGAGAGGCGGGAGGTTTTATTCATACCTGACTCTCATGGTTTTGATTGCTGACAATGCATTCAATCTAAGCTGTGCAACTCAGTACCTTTGTGTTCACTTCCTGATTAAAGGAAGCTTTCTGCATTTCCAGCTCTCGTTTGGAGTCGGCCATTTTTGTGTCAGCTAAGAACTTAACGTCCATCATTTCTTTCTTACACTCAGCTTCCTGTAAAAGACAAAAAAGACAATGAAATAGAGATGGATTAGGAACAGTTTGGTGGTTTTCTAATGCGGTAGCTATTAGCTTTTAGATATTAGCAATCCTTGTTTGTTGTTTTAATTTCCTCTGAAAGCTCCTCTTACCCTGATGCCAGCATCTCTCTCTGCCTCTGCCACTCCGATGTCTGCATCCCTCTGTACAGCAGCTGTCTGAGTTTTACCCAGTGAGCTCAGGTACTCAACTTTATCATAGACATCCTGTCAGGAGGACAAATGAATATGGAGGTACAAATTAAATCACCTTAATTCAGACACAGGAAACAGGAGTCCAAAAGATAAATGCAGAATGGAGTCAACATGATGTCTCCAAGTCTCACACCTTGATGGTGAAGCTGAGGATCTCGATGCCCATGCGGCCGACATCAGGTGCGGCCACCTCTCGCACCAGAGTGGCAAATTTGTCTCTGTCTTGGTAAATCTGCTCAACAGTCAGGGTGCCTGAAAAGATGGAAACAGCGGTTAGTTCCTTCCTGTTCAAACTGTTACATCCAGTCATTATTCCACTATAATTGAGCACAGTGTCACAGATGGGCAATATGCCAAGAAAGAGCAGTCAGATATTGTATGTACATCCTCATTGCTACCCTCTACCATCAACTGATACAACACAGCAATGATTCAAGATACAGATTTTACACTCAGCGTTTGAAACACTGCTTCTTCCACAGAGGAAGTTGCATGAATGAACAGAAGCAGCGCCGGCCATTTTGTTCAATATAATGTATGCCTTCTGTGTCATTCTGCCTCTGTGCGCTCACTTTGATCAAATTGACCTTTCCTTGTTCTTGTTTGCTATATGAGATTATTATACTGTTGTGCAGGCTGATATCTGCTCTATGATATTACACCCCTGTTGAGCACATTATGTGTCAAGCCAACCACATTTTACCAGAAAAGAACTAAGGCAAGCTGAGTCACTCCGTTCACACTTCAAGCCTTATGCTTCAAATTTTATTTTATTTTATTTTATTTTATTTCTCAGATCTGATTTTCTTGCAGCAGGAAACACATTTCAGGTGAGGAAGCAAAGTAGAAGTCGCATAAAATCTGACTGACTGTTCAGACTGAGGTCGCATTGCAAGAAGTGAGACCCGTGTCTGATTCAGGAGCACATATAAAAGTGGCCCAAATCAGAATGGAGAAGAGTCCATGTGATTTTTCCTGTATAAAGTAAAGTAGAAAACATTTGGTGGGATCATCATGTCTGTGTCCCCCTCATTCTCTACTTTCCTAGAACACAAGCAAACACTTAAAAACTAAATGGACTGTACACATTTGTTGGGGGGAAAAAAAACAAAAACTATAAATCAAACAGTGATTATGGAGTTTTGAGAGGCTACCCACCAAGGATGGCGCGCAGGTGACCCTCGAGGGTCTGCAGGATGACACTCTTGATCTCCATGACTGACTTCCCCAGGAACTGCTCGCAGGCGTAACCCAGCAGTTCATTTTCTGTCATCACCTTCACCTGGTGCCAGCACGGACAAAGATCGTCAGCTGAACACACATCCACAAACGCAGGCACAAATACAAATACAGGCACACATGGGTGAGGCACACATGACAACATGACAGATCCTAGCCTTTGTGGTGTTATCCAACAATCATATCCTATCGCACATCACTCTTTTCTTTTCATATTTACACTATTAGAAAGGTGCAGAAAACAGCTGGAACTACAAAAGGAAGCTTAACATTTAGAATGGGAACACAGAAACAGAGAAATCTTACAAAGTCTGAAATGCATCAGTGACTTGCATGCATAAAGGCTGGCTTGTTTTGAAAGGCATCAAACTTAAGGTCATGCATCTTTGCTGTTGATTTGGCCAAAACGCCTTGCACTGTGGCAAACTGCTTAAATTATTATTTATACAGGAGAAGGGTGTGTTAACACATCACTTAATCAACAGCCTGAGGCAGCACAGCAGATGCATGAACTCCAGGCTGATCACTGTGTGATGTGATCTTGCAGGCTGATTAAACAAAGATTTAGAAAACATTGGCAAAATCTGACATGGAACAAATTCTATCTTTATGGCTGGTTAATCCATATTCAATTACCAGTTTCCGCCAACTTTATATTTCACAAAAATTAAAAAAGACATGTAAAATTATATCCATTTCATTTTTTTAAAAACATTTCAATAGTCTATACTAGCTGTGCATTTAAAGGGGATTATTTTAGGAATATCTTTGGATAGATTGGATAGTTTTGTTTTATTTTCATAAAAATTATCATAACATAGTGACTGTAGTCACACTGTATATGTGCCTGCATATTAATAGTTCAGGCAGCTGCATCCTTGTATCTAATCAGTGTACTTGGTGTCAAACGATTATCACTAATCAACTATTAGCTGCTTTACATTTGTGATCAACATTAGAAGATGCAGATGTAAATTTGATAAAATTAATGATGACAAGCAAATATGGACTTGTACTTATGTACAATGTACTATGTACTTAATGAAGCACTACTTTTAAGTGATTATTCCACTACATAAAATCCCAACATTTTAGTTGGTTTCATGGCAGAGCATGCCAGTCACAACTCTACTGGATGTTTCTGTTACATGATCAAGAACAATAAACAGGATCATTTACAATTGTGGGAAGTAAACAAGGAAAACCATTTGTGGGATCATTAAAATTAAACAAAAGAACAATTAATGACAATGACCTGACGTTTACATGATAAACACAAGGAACAGTCACTGACAGTAAAAGGTGTCACTTATAAGAAATTTTAAAAAAAAGAAGGTGTGAGACAGAAGGTTTTGGGTGACGTCGTACTCCACTGGCGCTATTAAAAAAAAAGAGAGAGTGAGCTGGGTCCTTAGGCGAGAGGTCTGCACACAGTTTTGTTTTGCAACATGCACTCATAACAGGAATGAGGGCAACACAAAGTCAGGGAAGATGGACGTCATTCCAAGGAAACACATGTCTGAAAACAGAGAAGGCTGCAAGCCAGTCACACAACCACACACAGACCAGCTCAAACAGACAGCAGGGGGAGCCGTGCCGTGGCCGAGACTGGAATGAAGACTTGGTTGCAATGGTAATCTCTCACCCTTATCTCCTAAACTCCTACCCAAACCCCCGCCCCCGCCCTCATCAATGACACCACCCTTCCTCCTGCCTCTTCCAAAGCCACAGCTCTTTCAAAATACAGCAGGTACAGGAAATGTGGTAGGAAAAAAAATGGCGTCCAAACTTTTTGTGACAACCATTTCTTCAGCTCATGTTGTTCCTCTAGGTCACAAAATATATTTTTTTAAAAAGGTGACAGACTTGAAACCTTCAATTGTTGTGGACTGACAACTGGCAGTACTCTGTCAAAGTAGACAAAAATACTGTAAGTCGTGGCAAAATGTGAGTGAAATGGGAGAGAGAGGCTTACATCCAATTGGAATGGTTTAAAGTTAAAACAATACTCTAGATTAACATTCTGCTCTGGTTTCCTTTAGATTAACTGCTGGGCGCCTTTAATTTAAGAAGGACACACAAATCCTGTTGCCATGAGACACATGCTCCACAATGGCTTTGGATTAGGTTGGACCAATCAAACAGTGGCATGATGAGCCTCTCTGTGAAACGAACTGTGTGAGAGTGAGGGGCTGTTCAGCTCCAGACAGTGGGCTCATTGTCAGCATGCATGTAGGAAAACACAGAGGAGAGGAACATTGGTATGACTGTGGCTAAAGTACCAAACTGATAATGGGGCATCTTTTTCCAAACACAAAAGATATAGTGGCATGCGGACAAAAAAACAAGGAAGATGAAGAGGAGCAGAATATCATTCGTACAGAACTGCAGAACATAGGGGTATATGATGTTACAAGTTTGTAAGGAGAAAATCCACCATAGAAAAAATATACGACACTTGTTTAGAACAAGATTATGTTTCCTCAAGACAAGACTGCTGTGACCTGTAGTCAGTCTTTTTCACAGAAGGTCCAGGGTCAGAAAACAGCTACCAAGAGGTGGGGATTCAGTTTGTTGCTGAAGGACACTTAAACTGGACTTACAACTAACACAATGGGTTAACAACAGTCCTGCCATATGTAAATACTTACAGTGTAGGTTGTGATTTGTACTTCAGTGACTTTGGCATTGACATAACCACTGTAACACTAGATAGGTATACAGCACATGATCAGGGACTTTTCATGCTTCAGTTACATTCCCCACAAAACTGTGTTCATCTTCTTTCATTCACTTTGTTGTAGAGAGTGGCAGCAAGTTCCATTGGTCCTTACTGAGTTAGGAGGAGGTATTTTACCTTGTTTCATTCAATGTGATCGAGAGTGACAGTTGCACAAAGCAGAAGGTTAACAATGGAGACGGCTTTGCTTGAGGAGAGTTACTGAGAAACAGCAGACTACTGTTGTTGAGTTCTGAGCTGAACGATTTCTTCAACTTGCCTAACGTTCAATACAACAACCTGGCTAGAGAAACACAAGGAGCTGAGCAATGACACTTCTTGTAGCCACCACAAACATGTGATATGGCTCTAGCCTCCGTCGTCCCAACAAGTATTCCATTTTTGAGGAGGCGATGGTGTAGCCTATGGCGTTTCTACTGTTGCTACAGCAGAACCTAATCCAGAACTAGAATTCTTGCTTAAGGCACCTGGTCGTTTTTCCCCATTCAGTGCTTGCTAGTGCATATTCTTTTATCTTCTCTACAATTGTTATAACAGCAAACTGACTAGCTGTCAGGATTAGATTACCAAGCGTTTTGCAGCTGCATTGCAGTTTTTGCGTGGCTATGCTTCTGCATTGTATCAGTTATTGGTCAGTTCCTGAATGTTTGAAAAAGTTTACCGTGCATCCATAGCAACCAAAATGGACTGTGGAGTAGATATATAGGGAACTGTATGTTAAGGTGGATTTTCTCTTTAACATCTCAGAGCAGTCAACCTAAAAAATAAAAAGTTAATTTCGGCACTGGACAGTAACAAACACACAGCAGACATAATAAAGGGACAAACAAACAAAAATAACAAAACACTGACATTGACACAAAAATGCACATCAGACTCTACACAGACCCCTTCTCCTGACACACTACGCCCAAGTTCAGACTGAAAATAACACTGTCATCAAAAGACAATGTCCTACAATGATGTGTGTGCTGCTACAGGGACCAGTGAGATGATGAAATGTGAACCGGGAAGTTTGAAGGCCGACAGATCCGTGCCAATTGTGTGCTCACATTGAAACGAATAAGGAGGCTGCATTTTTGACACAGTGCTACAGTCAGTCTGAATCCAGGCTGTGTCAGATGAGTTTCACTAGGTGTATTGTGCCCAGATATGAGGAAAAACCATGCAGACAACAATTTAACCCAACATCTACATGTACATCTATCTTAGTGTATTAATCAGAAATACAGATGTGCATCTTCACTTGAGCCCTCTGTATGAAAGACCCCCTCTGCTGTGATTATGGGGTGATGCCAGAGAAAAAAAAGAGGGGGGTGGGTGTTAGTGGAGTCTGGCATTCCCAGAGAAGTGTGGTGATTTACCTGAGCCACCCCAGTGACAGTAATAGCTACACCCTCCGCTGTCTCTACATCCTCACACTTGGGCTGCAGGGTCATAATCTCAAGCGTTATCCTGTGAAGAATGTGGAAAAATATAAAATAAAAATTGACATGTTCGGAGGGAAAGCAAATGAAGGGAAAGGGCCAGAAAACAAGGAAAGAAACAGGACGTGAAACCATTCACCCAAGGACTCCAGATCACTAACAACGGAGCAAAATGAGATGCTATCCAGAGCTCAAACCCTGTAGGATTTAGGTTTTTAAATTATTTTCAAATGCAGCTTCATTCAAATAACTCAATCCCGCAATTTCTGTTTTGCATTGGATTCTTCAAATCATCTTTTCAGTCGTTTCTATAGCCTTCATTTATTGACCCCGTTGCCAAAGGTGACTCAGAGTTCAGCTTTATGGCGAAGTTAGTGACAGCTGATTGTCTCCATTCCACTGCCAGAGGAAAAAAAAAGCCACGAAGATGAGAAAAACAAACACACATAGACGTTAGCTTGTTAGTTGAACCATTTTCCTGGGTCTTCCTTCGGTCTCGAGCACCAGCCACTGCTGTTTTTTTTGTTTCGGGTCTTTTGAAATGCATTACCTGAGCCACCCCTGTCACATCCAGGGGAACACCCTCCGAGGTTTCGATATTCTCACAGCGACAGAGGATGGTCATAACCTCCAGAGACATTCTATGCAGGCAGGCAGGCGGGAATAGCAGAGGCAAAACAGTAAGTTGGACAACAGCTGTTAGGAATGTCAGTAACCAAGGTCAAGAGGAAGTGGAAAGAGGGAGGGGGCAAAAGACACAACCTGACCTGCTGCTTTGCTGGTTTTAGCCCCAAAGGCTGTTTTTATGTATGATGTGACACCTCTTACAAAACCGGAATCTCCACAGCTACTACATAGCTCCTCTTGTCTCTGTCTGTTCATAAATGTTTCGGCAAACTGGGACAAAGAGCGAGATCCACTGATGAAAACTTAAATTAGTGTTGAAAGGATTCTTGATCCCAACGCCTCGACAAGATTACATTCATATGGAGATTACAAAGGAATGTCTTCTACAAACAACCATAATACTCCACTGCAGTCCTAGTCCAGGCGGACTGTTTATGTGAGATTGTGTTTCAGAGCTGATAAAACAGCCAGAGCTGGTCTTTTACACCAAACACCGCCTTGGATTCATTGTTGTCAGACGCTAAGACATGGGAGGCTGATTGCAGCAACACTTGAAAGAGGAGACACTCTGGTTAGCAGCTCCACCTCCCACTCCTTTCCAGAAGAATTAGATCAATGAGTCACAGGCCTGGACATTAACATGATTACTGCATCATGAGCGGGAAGCCACACTGCCCCCTCCCCTCCCCGTTTTTATAATGCTGTCCAGCTCCGAGCTTATGCACACAGGGCTTTTAGCTGAAGTGGTCGCTACTCTGGAGAGGAGTAAGATCATCTCTCGTGTTTTGGCCATCCAAGAAAGCATCTGAAACGCTCACTGAATTGCACATGACCAAAATGCCAAACAAAAATAGACGAGAAAAGATTCCTGGGACAGCCTGTCTCTAAGTGGGGGATTTATAAATCCAGCCATGCATCAACTTTATTTTATTGTCCAGTTCTACCATTATGTTTCCTAGCAACTAAAGACAGAGAGCGGCGCTTAATGGGAAATGGGTAACCTGAAGGAGACACACTATGGCTGAGACAGGATAAGATCGACACCAGACAGAGCAAAGCAGGTTAGCAAAGTAAAACAAAGAGGCAGGCAACCACCAAATAAAACATCAATTAAAACCAGGAGCTTTAGAGACGGGGGGTATTATCACAGGCCGGGTCATGTTCATAGGATTATTGAACGCTAACTTTTATAGCTAGTTTTGTAACAGAAAATGAACACTCACGCAATTGAGTCTGAAAAATAAATCCTACAAATAAAACTACGAATAAACTTGTGATCACTCAGACATGAAAGGCTTCATAGAAAGCTGGCCACATGACAGCCCAGACTCTGTCGACAGCTTCATTGCTAAGAAAAGCTGCTTCACTTTGTTTGAATCGCATCTTTAAACCCAGAGCCACAACTCTGAGATTTTACATATTTAAGAGTATGCAGCTTAAAGCTTTACAGTAGGTTAAAGGTCAAACAGTTTGTGAGTCTACCTTTGAGAGTAAGTGTTTCATGTCTCTTGATTAGTACTAGACTTGATTAAGATCAGAGTAGAGATTCGGTTTAGTGGTTTTACACTCTGGCAGAGAAACAAAACCACATTATATTTGTTTGTTTATTATCAAATGAAGAACATATGGAAATTCTTTTCATTTTCTTTTTTTTTTTTTTGCTTTTTTGGCTCAGAATAGAAGTTGAACACACTACAATGCTTAGTTTTTTTAAAAATTCTTTTGTAAATGTAACGTTCCCTGACCTTGACATTATGTACCATCTGTTTATCTTTCCGGCGTTTTCTCAGAAGCTGGTTGGGTCAAGTTGCATTTAAAAGCAAACGACAGTGGCGATCCACTGTGTTTACACATTTGGTAAACATTTGTTTTTTAATATCGACGTCATTTGCTTCGATTGACCAAAAATAACTTGTTTATTCTACACTGAACTGTGTAAGGGTCGGAAAGAGAAGAGTTCTACTTGTCTTAATGAGAAATAGACTATTTTTACAATGAAAAAGAACTTTTATTTTTACATGCGTAAATATAACTCAGGCATGACACTTAATTTATCTTATTGTGAACAAATCCCATGATGATAATCAAATTTGTTGGGAACTATTTTCAGCTGTGGATTAACACGCATTTGGTGTCCCAGAGACTATTTATAGCATCAGGACAATGTATATGATTGACTCAAAATAAACTGCAGTGCCCATGTTCAGTGTGAAAGTACATGTCACCCAGTGCAACAGTGTGATGCTCACTGATGTGTTTTCAATAGTTATTGGACAACAATGGAGCTCTCTCTGCTCTCTCTCTCTCTGCTTTGGCTATACAGATAATATACAGTAGAGAGATCAATTCATTTTTGGATTTGTTTTGTAATTGGATTTGTTGACAATAAAAAAAAACAACTAAAACATGGACAAAATGGATGAACAGACAGACAAATCAAAATACCCTTATACCCCCATTAGCAGGAATAATGGGATTTCTTGCTGAAGGAATTGAGTCTTGTCATGTGTAGTAACACACACATATTTGTAAAGCTTTGCATATGGTGGTAAACAGACATATTTGTGCACATTGTACTATAAGACAAGTTTCTCTTACATATCATGCAGAAGAGCCTGTTGATTCTAGTTTGTGCTTAAGATGCAGAGATAAAGAACATTTTTTCAGACCTGTCAACCTGTTGTGCAGCTCTGCAGATACCTTGTTCTTAAAAGCTTCTTTAGTGAGTCTGTGAGCACTGTGCCATCTAAGACTGAATGGCTCTGAAGGATATTTAAGCGTTCTCTTTGGTCTGGAGCCAGAGCAGACAGGTCTTACCTCTGGATGTCAGATATGAGCCACCAGGCCCAAGCCCAGCCTCCCACAACATACGTCTTCTGATCTGAGCCACAGCAGCCACCTTTGGAAGGACACAGATGAAATGGACATCAAATGGTTATAATCAAGACAAAAACTGGAATGCATCAGTGAATATTAACAGATATTTTATACTACTGAGTAAAATGACAATGTGAAAACAATGTGACAATGTGAAAAGTGTCACTTATGGTGATGAACCTGCAGAGAATTACGCAGCTCCGTTTGGTATTATGGAGCTTTGCAGTGAGTTTCAGCTCATTATTTAGCTATCTGACTACAGCTTCATTGTTTTGGGTCACTGTGACAGCCCTCATAACACTGTTTTCAACCACACAGGGCGGTTGTTTTCAGAAAAACCCATTGCACACTTCCTGCTCAGCACCAAACAGCAGAGACTAGCTTGTGAACATGGGACATTTAGCAGCTAAAGAGCCAGATATCTCAGGTGTCGGTAGAGGCCAAAAACAGAGTACAAAGAGAGTGAATATCGGACTGGCCAAAGCATGACTCAAAATGAATGATAATGTTGCACACTGTTTGCTAACAAGTTCACCATATTAAATTAAAAGGTGATGATATGTCAATGCTGCGTTTACTTGTTTCCGCTGCTTCCTAGCGAGCAACACTTAAAAAAAATAAATTTAATCTGTCATTGCATGTTTAATATCACCAGCCAACAGTCAAAAATATGCAACACTTAACTGAAAGGAAGACATTTAGAATAATACATTTAATACAAAGTACAACACGTAACTATAGATTTGGATTTAAACCAAAAGTAGCACAGAGATAGACATGAGACGGATAGAGACCAGATCAGACAGTGACCCAGTTTCCATATTCTGGAGGTTGTTTCTCAGGAAGATGATCATGTGCAGTTCAGTAAATCATAAAAACACGCAGCAATACCTCTTCCAACCACAGCAACCACAGTGTTGGTTCCTCTGCATTCACTTCTCTCCATCTGATGTTACTTTTCTCACACACACACACACACACAGGTTATTCTGTTTTACCTGTGTGCTCTCAGTCTAAATAATTCATTCTTATTGACCCACTCTGATCTTTGTGTTCTTGTCGACTATAAAACAAACCAACCTTGTAAAAAAAGCCATGCATACATGTTGCAGCATGTGGTTTATTCAACTGTGGTGCTTCATGTTATTTAAGGCAAACCACTTATCCAACTCATATGTCATGATAAACTACTACCACTACTTTTTAATTGACCTGCTGGGACTTCCCTCCCAACATGGCATTGCAAAAATTAGTGAATTTAAGATCTGTCCAAATGAGATGTAAGTTTGGTTTGGGCGCCAACATTATTCCCACTCACTGACGTCGATGTGATAGTTTAATCTCAGGCGTTTAGTGTGACATTCCCAGCTGTCACATGTTAACAGACAGATGGAGAAGAGGGAGGAGTCGGACTATCTTTATTGACATATGCTACCCAACAACCAACGTTACAGCTGGGCATACTGGCCCACATCTCACACACACACTGTTGGTATTTTCTAACATTTCAATCAACATTTACTATTAAAAGACTCATTTGAAGGTCAAACTGTGAAACTTCAAGTCTATAAGGAGAAATCTCACTCTCTCATACAGTGGCTTCTTACGTTTCCTATTCTTCATACAAATAATGTACTTTCCTGGTGTGATTCAACAATACCCCACAGGAAACAGTAGCAATACAAAGTGCAGACCAGGAAAAGGACAAAGAGTACTTCGGAAACTGAGTAATACTCTGAGTTTGAGTTCATGATGATGACCTACTGAGCTAGTCTGTCATGTGAGCCTTCATATTGCCACATTTCCCAAAGTCTTGCCTCAACTAATTCAATATCTAAACAAATTAAATCCTGAAATCACAGGCTGATCACGAGCAGAATGCATGAATATACCATGAAAATATTTTTTGGACATGCTCTGCAACAACATAATCTAAATTCTACACATTAGAAGCGCTGTTTAAATGAAGGAATGTGGGTGACAGGCTTTTCCCAATAAACCCACCTGACTCCTGCCAGATGCCATAGCCAACTAAAGTGGTAACAGGCTCAGGACCTATGGTTATGTTTGGCACTATGCACCCAACCCCAGTGGCTCCACAGGCATAACTGAGATTCCTGAGTGCATTGACTTCACAGTGGTGGTGGTGGTGGAGGGGGGTGGGGGTTGGGAAGACTGTGTGAATGAATAGGAATGTACACAAGCTAAAATAAAAGCTGAACCCTAAAAAAAAAAACAAGATCAAAACCCTGTCATTAACTTTGTTGTTTTTGATGCAAGGTTTTGTTCTTAAAAAGCAAGGAATGCCTTTACTCACAAAATGCAGATTGAAGTGGCACAAACAACTTCCTGAAAACACAGAAAGTCCTTTTTTTCCACAGTTGTGAAATTGCTCTATTTTGGAATCTGGATGTGCAGCTCTCGCCCACTCATCTTTGCTCCCATTCGAATATGTGCTAACTGACACACTCTTAAAACTTTGTTCACAATGGAAAATACCTATGCTGCAACGCTTTTTTGTTCATCACAAGATGATGAGAGAGGAAAACTGCCCTAACAGATCCAGTGACACAAGAGTGCTGGAAACCTTTAAAGCACAACCCTAGGTAAGATTAAGAAAAGTCTCAGGCTAAAGCCACACTAACACAATTTGGTTTCAGAGGGTAAACTCTAAGACTGCATGATAGCCTGATTCATTGGAAACGACATTTGGAAACAACAATGCAGACACCCACGTTTGTTTCAGGTTTGTTAGTCTGTTACTGTTTCAGGAATGATTTCTGATATGATGCTAAAATGCTCGTCTGGACAGAGATCGTTGACTCCATTTTCCTGACCTGAGTTTGTATAAGTCACTCACTAAAGAGAGTCAGGTGTTCAAGTCACTTGAATCACCAAGTTATCCACATCTTGATGAATCCCCACAGAGCACGTGCACCATGTCCACCAGCTGCCAACCAGATAACTTCGGATTTAGTCCTGTGGTGTTAGTGCTTTTTGGGCCCCTGGCAGGCCAGGATGTAATAGAGTCGTTTGTTTGGAATGATTCATTCAAGACTTGGACACCTTTACTGGTCAGATGCTGGGTGACACTGCTGGGACAGGATCTGCTGCTGAATGGTAAAAATGTAACTCTGGTAAAACTGAAAACACCAAATCAGAATGCTAACTAGCCTGTTCTTGGAGGTGAGCTCCTTGTTGCGTGTAAGTTTGTGTGCGTGGGGCCCTGTTCAACGAAACCTGCCAAGCGACACAGTTTAACTGCTGAATTGTTGAGTCGTGATAAAAATAAATAAATGCACCAGCTAACAAAATTAGTATCAAGTGGGGCCCCCAGCAGTGCAATTACCTGGCTGCTGTCGGGATGATATTGAACCAGGTATTATTTTAATACCCACCTCATACTGGATCAAAATACTGAGAATTGAATTTCCTATATTAGGGTTTACCCAGTGAGACAGAAAAGAAGCTGAAAAGAACTCAGTGGTTCAAAACCAAAGAAAATGTGACAAAATAAATAATTTGTTGTTGATTTGCATCCTCTGATTCTGGTCCAATATATTTGTAATCTTTACTTATTAATTATTAATTTACTGCATAACCTTCACTATCAGGACTGTTAGGACCAATGTGCTACACTTGCAATAAATAGTTATTCATAAACTTTTGTTTGATTAGTTTATTACAAAACCGGCTCATCACATGTCGCTCCACACACCACCACAAGTAAATCCTAGTTGTTTCGTTGTAAACTAAATCCTAGTTGTTTCGTTGTCAGAGTGGTGCATCAATGTGGCTGCCATATTGGTCTGGGGAAGCGACAAATCCTAATGTATGTCTGTTACAACTGCCAGACATGTATTCATTATATAGGATACTTGGTTAAATTAAAAAAACAGGTTCTCATACCAAAATATCTATCTTATCTATCTTATTACAAATTATATAACTTGTTTGGAAAAGTAATGCGTGGTTGTGCCTTTTACAGTATCCAACCCCCGTGTATTGATTTGTTTTAAAATGAACACAGTCACACGATTTTTAGTGGCACATTATTGTAGTAATTCTCATTTAACTTCAGGTTAAACCGAATCATTACAGTCAGTCATTACAAATGGTCTGGGAATTGTAATTGCTGTTTGCACTACAATTGCAAGATATAATTACATGCATGTTGTAGACATGTAGCCCAGAGTAAAGTACTTGCTTCAGAATTCAGTTTAACACCAACAGGAACAATCGCAACAATCTATCAATACAGCAGGTCAGTGTTCAATTCAGGCAGCGAAGGCAGACACACCAGAACAAATGATTGGTTTTGTTTTGTCAAATATTTCTTGTAAATTTTAAGTGATCTGTGAAGTAATCAGTCGGAAATGGTATCATAATTTTAAATTTATATTGACACTGCCAGTAATTACTTCCACCGACAGTGTTCAGCTTATCCATTTCAATACACTAATAATGGGATTTCTATTTCATCAGCAACAAACAACACTAATGCTACGTCTTCCACTGCAAGTCGAGTCAAGTTAACACTGAGCTGTTCGACTTCAGGTACACATCTTGATACCTCCCCTGACTACAATGAGCCAATCTTGTCTACTTTCAAGGCAAACCACAACTCATCTCAGGCTACATCCATAATAATACTTTTTCCTTTTATAAAGCCTAACTTTTGCTACACTACTCTGGCGTTTTAGAGCCCCTAAAACGCTGCTGATCTTGTTTTAGGTTGAAAACATTATAGTCTAGATAGTTATAAACCTTTGGATATGATGATGCAGACACACATGTTCACTATTTGGTCTCAATGTCAGTCCCCACGTGCCCTTCCCTGATTCATCACGCCCATGTTACGTGACCATTTTCAAGAAAAAAAACAAACAGCCTGTAAATATTTAAAAGTCTTGACTACAGGAGTTTATTCAACATGGTTAACAAATTACAGCTGCTGACCTTGTTGTCTATGCCAGCGGCAATTCTACATTTTCTTGTTTTGGGTGATCCCCTGAAGTGTTGCACCTCATGAAAGAATACGTCAATGGGAGAGTTACCCACAGAGGCAGTGTTGTCTGTCACTTTTTAAGACACATATGGTGCTCAAATGTTCATTCAGACAATTGAAGGTAAGGTTACATCTTCGAGGAAGGCGACGGACATAAATATGGAGGCCTTCGTTTTGTTATCTATGCTTGTTTTGCTCTGCACAACTATTGTGAAGCTCACAAAGAAACTTTAAACAAACAAGGAATGAATGCTGGTCTCCAGAACGACAGGGACTTTTAGCAACCCAGTAGAGCTGTCAATGCCAGCACAGACGACCATGAAGGGAAACAAGACATGTACTGACCAAATGTATTGACCTATAAACGCTAATGTAGCAAAACTTTGGTATGTAACTGTTTTTATTTTTTTTAAGTAAATGTGAAGTGTGTGAGAGAGAGCTAGCACAAGTATAATACTACTGTGAGATAACTATATATTGCATCTAATAAAACCAATTTTTTGCAACTGTATTCAAAATTTGTCTCTGACTGAGAATGTGTGTATGTGTAAGGTAGCTCTCAGGTCGATAAAGACCTTATTTAAAAATAAGTTATTATAGGATGCACTATTTTATTTCTCTAGAATGATGTTCGAGTTTTAGTGGCTATAAGAAGGAAACCAATGTATGTGTTTAAATATTAGATTCATTTTGATGCATCAGTGATTAAAAGTTTGCTAGGCTACGATATGGTCATTCTGTTAGCATTTAGCAGTGCAGCAACATGCAAAAGTATCGTAAAAAATGACAGTACTTGTAAAAGTAAATGATCTACTTCCTGTTTACATCATGACTGTACTTGGATGGTCATGTGATGGGTGTTAGTATGGATGGGGATTAATTCTAAAAAGGAAATGTTTTTGTATTAGTATGCATAGAGACCCAAACAAGCCCTTTGATTTGGCCTGTTTCAGAGACTGGACCAGGGGGCCGGAAGCGAGTGCTCAGGTCCAGAGCCCCCCTACACTTTAAAAATCACTGCTCCACCCCTGGTCCTGTAATCTAATTCATTTAGGTGTATTCCTCCCACTGCAGACAGCCAGAACTGATCAGGGAAAAAGAGACATTACATAAAAACCTCAATTCCTCTAGTTAGCCCCAAAATGGCTGCTTTATCAGGAGAACATGCCAATGTGAAAACAAGCAAAACATTAGACCACAACACGAACAGATGCGGAACCAATGCCAACCGAATCCCAACCGCTAGCATGTAACAGAACAGATCACGTGATTTACAGCAACGATAGAACACATTTTTTTAAGAATATCAAACAGGAAAAACAGGTGGATTCATCATGAGAGCGTTGCAGAAATATCTTTCCGAGGGAAACGTATGGATATTAATGGGTCGTCTCTCAGTTACCATTTTAAAAGCAGGAAAAACGTATTTATCCTGATTCACACACGTTTATCAAGGCATGCGGGGAGGAAAAAACAACCTCGAAATTTGCATGTTTTCCTTCGAGTACGTGATGTGATTAGACGGTTTGTTGTACGTTAAACGTGCTATTAGCTTCTCACATCCTGCATCTCACATCTATGTGTTAGACTAAAGGTAAGGAGGTAGGTCTTTTTATCAATTCTTTCCTCCAGCTTCATGGTGTGTGCGGAGCCAGGAAGGAGTTCAAGGAGCTCAAACACATCGTCCAAAAAGCCTTAACGTTACCTGAAACCACCAGGGCCTCGTTCGGTCCAACGGTGTGGCAGTTCCCCATTTTACCAACGGAAAAAACGCGTATCCAAACCTTCTCGACGCATACAAAAGTAATTTAGCTGAAAAACACGGTTTTTTCCCACCAACTCTCGATTATCGATGATTTTTTTTTAACTGGAGAATCGAGCGACGGGTGTGTCAAGTCGCGTGCGAGTAGACTTAACGTATCCGCTTTCAAAATAAGGGTAGCGTAGAGGAGGGCGTGTCTAAGCAATCGGTTTGATTTTATTTTGAAGATGACACTGCCGTGCTTCTGTCATTTCACTGCCGCTTGACTTAGCCGATCAGATACCCCTCCCATCTATTCTGCCCCTCCTCCACAGCAGAGGGGTACCATATCATAATAATAAAATGGGCGTGGTTGTTTAAATTTCCTCTCACGCAAATATCCTAAACAAGGATCACTGTAATTTTCCGAAGAGAGACACATGTGTTTGTGGTGCCCAGCCGTGTGTTTAGTGACCTGTCCAAGTACTGTTTATGTGCTTTGGTATCATTAACGCGATCATAGATGTGATAACTACAGTTTTATGATTTCTGTGAAATGTGTCAGGGGTTGCTAAAGCTCACCCAATCCAGATGTGTGATAGTGTAAAACTTTACTATAATGTGTGTAATTGAACACATGAAGTGTTTTAAAATATATAATTCTCTCATTTCTAATTTTCCGTGACAGAAAGCAGCTTGTCTTTATTTTCACAAACAGAACAAACACAATCCAGCCAAAATCTTTCAGTGCTTTTAGTCCTTGTAAACGATCAGTTCCTATGGATTAAAAATTCCTGGTTCATTTTGTCTGGATTCACTAAAGTGTATTTGCATATTCACAAGATTTTAAGTGTGCTTTTATTGCACATGCACGCCCCTGCCCATATGATTCTCTGAGTTGCTCAGGACTCCATTGAAAAATAGATTTTGTAATCTTAATGAGGCTTACCTGATTGAATAAAGGTTAAATACATATTAAAAAGATTTGATAGGCCATAGTAATGTGGAAAAGGCATGGCACATTCTACCCTCCTGCAGAGGAAGCTCTCGACTCCTCTAATCAGAATATAAGACCTGCACAACTACTTTCCAGGAAAAACACTTGAGAGAATACCACTAATTGCACCTTAGGTAAACTCTGTCCCACATTTGGATTCCTGACCTCAGTAGACTCAAAGTACTGAATTGCCTTTGATGAGTCAGATTATGCATAATGCTTTCTCATTGATTGCTGACTCCTGTCAACTTGTCAAATACTTTCTCCCACTCTAACCAAAAGAATGCTCTCTCAGACAAATCTGTGAGGTGACACATGGTAGTTCTTCATCCTCAGTGTTTTGCAGTTCAATATATTGATGATGTGATCAATCATCACCATGCCATGATATCTTTGTTGGTGCATATCCTTTCTTTATCTACTCCATATCGGTGCCCTTGTGATGTTGCCATGTTTTCCATATGGCTAACAGATGAATGTTTGAATGCTGCTGCTGCCACACTTAAAAAAGACAAGACATGCTCCAGGCCAGGAAAAGACTAGGATTAGCCCTTGGATCACAACCCATATCGGTCCTCTGCAACCAGCATGTAAATATCCAACAATGCAGCCTCAAGTAAGGTTGATTCAATGCCTTCAAGCTGCATACACAAACATTCATGAGGTGAAATAGCAGCAAATCTTCTGCACTCTACAGGTCTGCCTGTGTGCTGCTGGAGCCCTGATCTTTCATGAGGGCAGCAGCTTCTGGCTAACATAAGGGTCCTCCATAACAAGCCTTGCAGCCCACACCTGCTCAGATAACAAAACAAGTAAGCCATGGCTAATAATCAAACTTCTTCCTCTCTTCAAAAACATGTTAAGCCCTTCACTGGAGTATCGTATTAAGATATAACAGGTACTACAGGGGTGTCAGTCACTTTCCCTAGGTGCTTAGCGGCAGTCCGATGTACCCACTCCATCCAGAAGGTGGCCCACACGCACAAACCACCATATTGCACATTCCTCATATTGCACAGATGCTAACATGAATTTGCATCTTTAAACTCAGTGTTTTGTTCCAAATCAGTTTTTTTCTTGGTATTATGTTGTTCACCAACTATACAGACACCCTCTCCTGCATATGGTTAGAACAACTGGCTCAAACATGATAAGATCTTTGACTTTAAGGTTCGGGTACATGGCTGAAAAGGCCAGGCCTGCATTTGTTGGATGACTGGCTTCCTCTTATTCATCTCTCCTGCTGCTGCAGAAATCAGTTTGCAGTTTGCTCCGTTTGAAAATGGATTTGAGCTTGCCATATACTCATCACAACAGGAAGTGGATTACAGGCTCCTATCTGATGTCTCTCTCATCCCACAGACCATCTGCTTTACTTTTCATCCTCTTCCTCTCCTCCATACTTATGGATTTCTTGCTGCATCATGTTGCTCCTCTCAGCACAGTTGGCTTTGGCAGTGGCGCAGAGACTGGAGGCAAGTTTGTCGACCTGTGATGTCCACCACTGCATCCCTCTACTGCAGGCTTTTCTTTTCTTGGTTAGCTGTGTTTTCTCTTTAACACAAATCCCTGGTCGATGCATCAATCAGATTCATTCAGGCTGTCTTTATGTGACACAGTGAATCTTCCCTGCCCATCTTGCCACATAAATCCTAGTGTTTATTTACCATGTATATTGATACTGTTGTCAGCAGAAAATATGTCTAATATCTAATCAGTTGACTCCTTTTTGATAGATGACTTAACAAAACTCACCCTGAGCTGATTGTAACTTTGAGCGTGCTCACCTAATAATGTTTATTTCCCCATTAGCCAAATAGTGACAATGTTTTCTCTAAAATGTCAACATGATAAATATGTTGATCTCCCATGAGTGATATGGAGCAATACTGGAAATCCATAAATATCGAACTGGGAAATGAGCCTAATTGCAATGACAGCGCAAACACAGAAGGTTGATTAATGAAAGCCTCTAGAAAGCCGCTGTGTGGTTTTTGCTTGTTGTTGTTCTTCGTGGTTACACATTTAAAGGGCCACTAAATCTCTGACTATCGTAAAGGTTATCACTGTAGGATTATGGTTTGCTTGATCATGATTACCTCACCTGAAATTTGTGTAACAGCACGTTTTGCTGGCAACAAATTGTGTAAGTTTGTCACATGCTCATTTCACACATGACAAAGTGCACATGTGTAGCAAACTAGTGAAAAACGACTAAAAGACATAAAATATATCTCACTCTCTTTTTGTCTTTTTGTCTTTACTGGGGAGCTTTAGATTCCTTGTGGATGTAAAGTTTCACGGAGGCAGACTTACTGGAGCTGCTGCATGCTGGACGGTTTCTGCTAAGCTAATCATTAAGGATAATAAAAGGGAAGGTTATATGAGCCAGAGTCCCTTATATTCGAGCCAAACTTTGCATGGAGTTTGGGCCCAGACGATCGACGGTGGTGACACAGGGAGCAGAAATGGAGGAACAACCCACCAGACCAACATGGAGCCGGCAGATAGAGTTCACCCTGGCTGGCATTGGCTGTGCTGTGGGTCTGGGCAACGTTTGGAGGTTCCCTTATCTTTGCTTCAGAAGTGGAGGAGGTGAGAAACAAAGCTGACAATTCATCCACACATTTATGAAACCAGACCACCCTGTGTACATACACACAGGTCTTAAAGGTCCAAAGGTTAACAAAATGTGCTGTCAGTGAGCCTTCACTTCAAACACTGTTCTGTGGTGATACTGTGTTGAAAATGCTCTGAAATAACCTCAGTGTGCATTTCATGTGAGAATATAAAATATAATGAAGATGTAAAGTTTTATGCAGGGATGCACCTCATGTGACTATTAGAAAGATATAAGGATGAATATTCAAGTGAATGACTTTGACAAAAGTTAAAGATTAGAGGATGCCATAAAACCAGCACAGTCTCATTTGTCAGCAGAATGCGTGTAACAGTTGACTTTCCATCACTTCCAGGTGCGTTTCTGGTGCCATATCTGTTGATGCTCGTAGTGTTGGGCATCCCTCTTCTCTACATGGAGCTGACTGTGGGTCAGTACACGAGGAGAGGGCCTGTCCATGCCATGGCTATTGTCTGCCCACTGTTGAAAGGTACTCTGTGGCATGAATGAAATGTTCCAATCACTGAAACATGTCCAAACTGGCATTTTTTTTCTGACTGCAAAAAGCATTATTTTGACATTATCTTTGTCTGCCCTCAGGAGTTGGCATGGCATCGGTGGCCATTTCCTTCATCATGTGCACCTATTACAACATCGTCATCACCTGGGCCCTCTATTATCTCTTCAGCTCCTTCCAGGCGCCGCTGCCCTGGCAGAACTGCAACAACACCTGGAACACACCAAACTGCACCAACTATGTCACCAACAGCAGCTTCTCCTCCACAGCCAGCCAGGAGTTCTTCAAGTACGTTTCACTGTGTGGGAGCAATCAGGGCTGGTTCCTAGAATTATAAAACCAGTCTATATAATTATTACATTATAGCCAGATTACAAATTTCAAATTCACTTGAAGCCACATTTTATCAGAGCCATGTAAAAGGCTATCACTCAAAGTGAAGGTTAGTGATAAGCATTTGGCAAACAGATAAAATATATTGAGGAAGGGTGGGAAATGTTACATCAGATCTGCATTATAACTCATTTATGTGAGGTGTTTATATATAAAATATGCAGCTTTCTTCTGTGTGCAGCAGACTCAGAGTTTAGACAAGTCAAACAGATGTTGGTTCTTTGGCTTTGACGTGGCACTTCACATCTGCAACGATGTGAACTTTCCAATTTGCAATGATGCCGTCCTGAAGATTTCTACTGTGGATTTCTAGCTGTTTAGGCAGTAGAATGAGGCCTCACATTTTCAAATTGGCTTACTCATTAACTCTTAACTCAACTGTTAACCTTAGATTGTGGATAAATGTGGGAATGGAATGTGAGTTCCAGAGAAAAACTGTTTTTTTTCCCCCCAAATGAGAATCAACAACCTCACCAGTGACTCTGTAAGGCTGAAATGTTCTTTGTAAAGAAAAAGTATTTGGTAGATAAATCAAAGCTCATGTCCATATTTAGTTTTTGATTTCAGGAGTTCCTTTGAAATAAATGTTAGAATTACTAAAGCTTTTGTTGTTAAGGCAACAAAGGCGAAAAATGAGCTACAGACATAAGAAATACATAAGAAATAGAGCTGTTCTCTGAAGATGTGCATGAGCTATTTATAATGTATGGTACTCATTTTCATCTCCATACAGTCGAAACATCATAAATGCTTTTATCAATGCAAAGTACAGTTGAGGTTAAGAGGAATGTCATTCATTTTAAACTTATTTTCAAAAATTGGAAAAACTACAATTTGGACCCAACAATGGTGCTACATGAAAAGTCAGGGATCATACCTGATCATACATACTTGTCTGTACCAAACTGCATCTGGTAAAACATCCAGCTGTTGTCTAGACATTTTTGTCACCTCCATCTCTAAAATGAAAGTCCATATTTAAATCATTATTTCATATTTGACATTAGAATTTCACACTTAGTGTCACAAGAACTTAACAGAAAATCACTGGCATATTCTTGCAGATACTTAACATTAAAATGTTGAAAGGTCAAAAATGGCACCCTATAGGACACTACATAATAATGCTTCCCTGCCAATTGTCCACCTGACTGCAGGGACTAATTTGTCAATGGCTATAGAATGTTCAGTTTTGAGGAATAATAGGAGGATTCATGTAGAACAGCATTAATTATCTACTACTTTTCTCCTTATGTTTGGCTTCATCAAAGACATAAGATGCTGGAGCAGACTAGTGGAGTAGATGAAACAGGCACGATCCGTTGGGAGCTTTTCCTTATTCTCATTCTGGCTTGGATCCTCATTTACCTTTGCATCTTTAAGGGAGTGAAATCCACAGGCAAGGTAGGTAAAAGGAGAGACAAACTGAGATAAAGACAAGAGAGAGACCGTTGAACAGACAGTGAATGACAGTCCTTGTATTTTTCTGACTGTAGGTGGTTTACTTCACGGCTCTGTTCCCCTATGTTATCCTGATCGCCCTGCTGATCAATAATACACAGCTTCCTGGAGCAATAGACGGAATAACCTTTTTCATTGTGCCAGTGTGGGAAAAGCTGCTCTCAGTGGAGGTAAGGAAGTGAAAAAGTGAAGAGAAGAGGAACAGGAAATGGGTACTGGTTCTGTCTGACACAGGAAAGTAGTAAACTGGTGTTGCATTATTGAATGAAAGCAGCATTTGTGTTGGCTTTGGTATTGATGATTGGTACTGGCAATGATCAGCAGTGGTACTGGACAGAAACCCCTCTGTGTTGCAGGTGTGGGTGAATGCTGCAGCTCAGATCTTCAACTCCATTGGTATTGGATTCGGCTCCCTCATGGCCATGTCCAGCTACAACTCCTTCAACAACAATGTTTTGAAGTAATAAATCAAAATCCTAATCCACTCAAATCCCCAACTCAGCAGTGACAATAATACTCACTGGACAGAAAGAAAGTGGTACAAAATAACGTCTTCTTTACCTGCAGGGACACCCTGACTATATCCATCATCAACTCCCTCACCAGCATCCTAGCAGGTTTCGTTATTTTCTCTGCATTTGGTTACATGTCTCACCTGCAAGGCGTTCATGTCAAGGATCTGGCGGTGGATGGTAAGAAAGAGATTTTTTGTTTTTAAAAAAAATCCTAAATTTTTATCTCCAGCTCCAGTGGGATTTCAAAGAATGTCACCTTTTTGAAAATAGAACTTGTGTGACTGGGCAATTATGTAAGGCTGCTAATGCAGGATAGGACCCAAACGCAGACAGAGGAGGCAGCAGGATGACCTCAGTAATTTATTGATGACAAACAGACAGGCAGACTGGGGTGCAGCTCTGAGACAGGGAACTGATGCAGCTTGGGAGGAGCAAATGCTGGCCGGGTCGCTAACTGGGAACCAGGAGCAGGTCTTGACAGCCTTGTCAGGTTCCCAGTCGAGGGAAAGTAGCTGAGGCTCAGGAGTGCTGGGTGCCTGACTGCCAATGGCGTCAGGAGCCATGACAACCATGTCGTCTTCTGTGGCCTCCTCGAGACCTCATGAAAATGATCAGGCGAGTTCCGTCTGCTGGATGCTGGGACAGTTCACGAACTCGAGCCTTGACTGGAGTGCAGGCTGAGATGCAGGCGGAGGGGAAGCCGGTTGCTAGCAGGTCGATGTGCAGACTGAAAGTTGTAGTCCTCTGTTCTTCCAGGTAGCAAAGTGTAGTGATGATGTCCTTACAAAGGTTGTACGCCACCTCATGTGGGTGGTTCCATAATTGGCCAGTTCATTCTGTCAAAGCTGGTTATGCAGGGCAATGGGTACAGGACCAAAACACAGAGAGAGGAGGCAGCAGGTTGACTTCAGTGATTTATTGACGACAAGCAATAGCTTATAGGCAGGTACAGGAAAATAGGCAGATAGACTGGTAAGCAGGCAGGCAAATACACAGGTGGGCAGGCAGGCAGGCAGGTGAATTCCAAAACATAAAGCAAATAAACAACAAAGCAGCTCGGATGAACTGGCAGGGTACGAGCAGGAATGGGCTGGTTAAATATCTGCAGGGCTGATGAGGGGGCGAGGAAACGGGTTAGCAGGTGGGCGGGGAAAGTCACACAAATGGCACTGAAGGGAAAGGGGTTATCGCAGGGCAGGAAGGAGTGGTTGGATGTGAGAGTGAGAAAAACATAATGAATGTGTTTGAACATGTGGGGAAGTGGCTGAAGGAACGGACAGAGAGGCAGATTGTGAGAAAACACTCTGAACAAGATGTGTGTGTGTGTGTATAAGGTCATTACAGGTATTTTTTTTATGGAAAAGTGATTGCAGAGCTACAATCCAAAAAAACAGCTATAATTTCTAATTAAAGCCCAGATAAGGAGTTGAAAAAGGCCAAATGAAATGGATGCAACCCCTTGATATACTTGACTTTTCCATTTAGAAAAATTGTATCTGTTACCGCTTATTTCAAATGTACCCAGTGTAGCTGTGAACTTTCCCATCTTCTCTCATTTTTATAAACAAATACACATTTTGATTTTAAGATCTTTATATATTTGCAGTCTACTCTCACTGGGTGCTTGTTCTATAGATGTTAATAAATCCTTGGAAAAGATGGGTCATTATTTACTTTTTCAATAAGCAATGCTAAACTGCCATCTTTGTGTGTGTGTTTGTCTATCTAGGTCCGGGACTGGTTTATGTTGTTTACCCACAAGCCTTTGCCACCATGCCGGTGGCTCAGCTCTGGGCTGTGCTGTTCTTCTTCATGCTGCTTTGCCTCGGACTGGACAGCGAGGTGGTTAATGAGGAAAACACTACAACTTCAGTGATAATCAGAAAAAGTCTGATCATCTGCACTAATCCTATACAACGACAGTCTGACTTCTTTTTTTCCTTTTTTTGACAGTTTGCAATGGTTGAAGTGCTGGTGACCAGTTTGATGGATGAATTCTATCAGTATTTGATTAAGTTTTTTAAGCGTAAGGAACTCTTTGTTCTCGTTGTGTGTGTTGCTGCTTTCCTCCTTGGAATCCCTTGTGTCATGCAGGTACAGACCATAATTTACCAGATGAATTTTCAACAAATTATAACCCTATTGTAAAAACCTGCTGTTCTAAAGAGTGTGTCTCTCTTCAGGTAGGAATCTATGTTTTCCAGCTGATGGACCATTACACTGCCATAGTGTCCATCATGTTTCTTGCATTCTTTGAGGTCATAGCCACCTGTTGGCTTTATGGTGAGAAAAAGACCTTTTCAGTTGTGTTTCTTTTTTCAGTGGCCAGTTAATGTGATGATGCACTTTACACCAAAAGAAGACATCTCAATTTTTAGGACTATATATGCAGTATAGATGTGTTACTTAAATGATAGCTTTCATTCTCATTACTAAAGTCAAATAAAATATGCATGGCTGTTTCCATGTGCAGGAGTGACTCGACTTTCAGACAACCTGGTAGAGATGACTGGAAAAAGAGCAAACATCTTCTTCAGACTGTGTTGGCTAATAGTTGCTCCTGTGCTGATGACCGTAAGTCATATTTTTCTTCAGCGTTTTTTAAGAACAAGCAAAACTGGGATTCATCTAAAATCTAATCACAATTTAAGCTTGAAATGTTTTCTTTCCATTGCAGGTTATCTTGATTTTCTCCATCATCCAGTTCAAACCAGCCCGCTATGAGGACTACGTCTTCCCTCCCTGGGCTCAGGGGGTGGGCTGGGTCATTGCCATGGCCTCCATCATCTGGATTCCTCTGGGTGCTATTCACACATTGTGGGTGCTCCCTGGCTCATTCATGCAGGTGGTGTATATTTAATATTCAGGTTTTTTTCCACCCAAGATATTGCAGGTAGTGTCCATGTGCATGTGTTGTCATGTTAATATTATTGGTCCATTTCTCCCACAGAAACTGAAGCTGTCCATCCAACCGTTTGCGCTGAATGAAAAATCAAAAATGCCATATTATGAGAGGGGAGGGAAACATGGAGAACCAGTTGTAGCTGTCATCAGCAGCAACCTCCATCTACCTGAAAAACCTATTACTGAGTCAAACCTCTGATACCTCACCTCTGCACTTTGCACAATCATGGTGTTCAACAAGCTAACAAGATCAGCAGACTTTTAGTAAGCTCAAGTTAATCACAAAATGATTGTCTGCCGTTAGCTTTAAATCTTAAACTTCTGGTGTGAAAGTCATTCATAAGCATGCTACAAAAATGATTTACTGGATTGTGAAAATGTGTTGCTGCATATCTGCCATGCAGGTATATGAAATTGGCCTCTTTCGTGAGCCTTTGAATTTCATTTGTGAGATTTTGTGAAGTTTTTGCTAATTTTTAATATGATGAATTTAATGTGATGTGAAGAATCTGTTTTTTGTTTTTTTGTGCATCTGTAATATCTGGCCAACACCTCTGCAGAGACAGAGCTCCGAAGCTACAAGGGGGAGGACTTCACACAAGTTCTCTGCCCTCATTTGTGGCTTTTACTTTGCGAAGGCTGCCATCTTTTGGCCAAGTCTGGTGATGCAATTATCAGTGTTGATAAATCTGAGCTCTGGTACTGTGATTTTTTTGGATTTAGTACGTACATTTTAGCTAATGAAATGACAAGGAAAGCCACATTTTAACATTCACAGTTCATACAGTTGAACATTTGTATTGAGCCACTTCCCTTAAAAACATAAACCAACGTGGACCAATTCATTGTGGCTAAGTCATTTATTAGGTCAAAAGCAACAGGGCACTGCTGATAAAAATGATATACGCTGGTGGTTAACAGAAGAGTACATGTGTCATGCAACTCTATGTCATATCATATAAGATGAAATAAGATTAAATAAAAACCTGCCACAAAGTCCACAGCTTGTGTCTTACTTGACAAATTGACTGTAACAGTCTGTCTGGTGAACATAACACAAACCATAACTTACTTCTGGGCAATTGTTTTTATTTACTCATTCAAGGAGAAATTTCCACACATTTCTAGGGTATACATGTGCACGGAGTTAGTTTCTTCCCCTACATAAGTTGCCAGTGTTTCCCTCTCATAACTCCTCCGAAATGAATCCAAAGTGCAGAACAACTGAAATTACACAGGCAAAAAGGTGGATTGCAGAAACTTGTGTGCTTAACAGACAAGGGTATTTCTCTTTTATGCATTTCCTGATTCCATACATGGGGTTGAAATCTGGATAGATCCAAACACGGGTAACTGAATGTGTTTGTGAAGACATACGGTGAGTAAAGGTGGCAGGATGGACAAGACTGTTGATGGTTAATTACAGTGAGTACGACATAGTATTGTCTATTGGTTAGCGAGTATGAGACCACATCTAACTATGATCAAAAGTTAAAATATTTATAAAAAAAATTTAACAAAAAAAAAAAAGGTAATTCTTATAAACAGCAATTACTCTTTCCATGTAATTTGAAAAAGATATGTCATATGACCTACAAAAACAAAACAAAACAAAACATGTGCAATCAATGGCATACTCTTCCCTCTGAAGTGATGGTCGTGCAGTGACCATATAGCAGAGCAGCAACTCTCTCCTTTTGTTATTTGTTCCTACTGTAGTTTGAGTCAACTCATTTGAGGCCTGGGCTCAACAATTCACAAACACCAGGTTGCTGCATTCAGTAGTATTTTCGTAGTGGTTTACAAAAGTCCACGCCCTTCATTTCCTTCGCACAGCCTCCTTAAGGCTCCAGCCCTCTTTGACCACGTCCCTGCAGATCTGACACAGCTGTAGTTGATTTGTTTTTATCCCCCCTCCCCCCCTTGCCCAGCAGAGGTCGCTAAGGATTCACCATGGCTGCCGTCTGTCTGCTCCTCCTGCAGCTTCCTATTTCACTGCTATGACACCTGCTCTACTGGCCTCATCTGCACATCTCCAATCTGATGACACAAATAAGGGAGATCAATACAAAAACCAACCGCCATTTGACACTTGATGGTACAGAGAGAAAAACAAAGACATATACCTGGACATGAGGCGGGGCACTGAGGACAAATGTGACTGCACTGGCTATGTCTTCTGCTTTCAAACACTGAAAAGTAGAGAGATTTATGTTACTGATGCAGCAGCACTCGGCTATTTTGACTTTGAGAAATACATGTATTGACTCTCAGTCAAATGTGCTCTCTTACTTTGATACTCTCATACACTGCGGCTGCTTTCTCTGGATCACTGTTGTGGTGCCTGAAGGCAAATTCAGTCTCCACTATTCCAGGAGATATACACTGCAGGGGGAGGCAAATGCATTAGAAATGCTGATACACAGACAAGCAAAACAAGCATTCCCAAAAACTCATTTCGAAGAAGAGCATTCTGTATGTAGAGACACTTATTTGATCCAATATGTGAGCAATATTACAGGCAAAGAAGAGCCGCCGCACTCTGACGGTGACGACTAACTTACCGTGGCTCTGATGTGGGTGTTTGCTTCTCGAAGCTCTTGCCGTATCCCCTCAGTCAAAGCAGTCACGGCGTATTTAGTGGCACAGTAGAAATGCACATCAGCACTTGGCACCACTCTGTGTCCACTCATACTGTAACAGGTGGAAGAAGAGGTAGAGATGCGTGAGCTGGTAACCACATTTTGTAGCTCGAGCCCAATGAAGGGAACAAATTCTCTTTGGAAAGTCTCTGATTTATTTGTCATGTTATTGTAAATCGACTTGCTTGCCTATACAATGTCTCACAAGTCAGTTTATTTGTGCAGCTTATCATATAAAGTCTCTTAATGGGCTTCACAGGCTGGAACAGTTTAACAGACATCTAAATCGATAGACCTACACAATTCAACAACAGGATTATAAGAAGTCCAATATTACTGTATAAGTAGCCATGAAATAAGTCAAACTTAAGATATAAAGTTGAATATTAGCTCTTCACATTGTTCCATGTCCAACAGGAGTCAGGTGGGGCTCTGGCTGGCTTTACTTAATGCTTGCCAGGTTAGAATCACCTGGAGCAAACTGACTGAGATATTGTCTCTGTTCTTAGATCTGAAGGTGTTCTGTATAGCTTACCTGTTAATATTGATGATGTGGCCATCGTCCACATTCCTCTCCTTCATTGATTTGTATGCCTCACGGGTGCAGATGGACAAGGCTAACACATTCACCTGCAGGGGAGGCAAGGAAAGCGACCATTTATGTATCAGCCAATAGATGTTTCTATCAATCCACTGTACATATCCAGTGCATTCAAACAAGACAAGAATTCACGCTGTGTGGAAAAAGACATCAGGAAGTTGATATGATTTGCAGAACCTAATTGTGGTTTACTGCTTAATCACATTTAAGAATGCTGTGTGATGAGAATGTATCAGTTCAGCTTGACTGATGCTCACTGGGTCACTGTGTTAGACCATCTGAACCTGCTGTTCCTGTCCAGCTTGCGGCCTCTAAGCTGCTCCCGTAGTGACATTGATAGACGGCAGGTTAATGCCAACGTGGTGGCAACATAGGGGGAAGTGACCAAACAAGGTCAGCGTACAGATTAAACACAGGCTAAAAATACACTGCTGTACACATTCACGTGGGCTGCCATGACAACAGATGGGCCGATGCTACGAATGCAAGAGTCTGGGGACAGAGACTTTAGAGCAGCGGGTCTTCAGTGGTCAAGAGCTTAATGAATCAGAATGTCCCAACAAGAGAAATAGTGCTGGCTTTCATTAGTGGGCCTCTGCTGTGCCAGGGCTTCTCCTCAGAGCCAATGAAGCAGCCTCTGTGAGGGGAGGGGATCAGTGTGTGAGTGTGTGTATCCACACATTTCTGCTTTAACTCTTTGAACAACATCAGCTCTACAAACACAAGACTTCCACTCACACTGAGCAACCATTTGAGCTCCTCCCTCTGCTTTTCTGTTTGAGTGGAGCAACAGTAAAAATCAATACGACACAAACTGAAGGGAATAATTCTAACTCTTCCTATTCTAAATAAATAGTCTCTCTCCAGCTTGTTTCAGCCTCAGCATTTATATCTGTGCGTCTGCGATCCACCTACATCGATCATGTTCCTCCAGCCCTCCGTCTTTCCGCTGAGCAAGGGCTCGTTGTGGGCCAGTCCAGCATTGTTGATGCATACGTCCACGCCCTTGTGCAGCGTCTTGATTGCAGAAAACATGGACAGGATCTCCTCCTCGTTGGACAGGTCACACTTGTAAGGGATCAGTGTGCCGCTGTAGCCTGCGCTCTGACATTCTGCTGCCAGCTTCTGAAAAACAAAAATATGACACAGTTTGTCAATACGCATATTTGTTTGAGGATAATTAAAACAGCATTTTAAAGACTATGAGTTGCCATTTGAGTGGCCATAAATTGATTATCAGGACTGAGACACTGTTGGGCAAGAGCTAGAAATGATTAACCCGCAGCAGCACCATAATTAAGATAGCGTCCCCTGATAAACACCCTGCCCACCCAAATGCTGAGAAAGCAGCGAGAACTTGCAACCACAAAATCAACACCATATCAGTTGAGGACCTGAACATAAAGAGCATATTCATGAAAACTCCACTTTCAACCAAAATCCAAATCATGACTCTGGATGAAAAAAAAGCAAGCTTTGCACTGATGGGATGCCTCTTCCTTGGGGATACAGCTGGGCAGAGCCTGCTGCGGGCTGAGCAGGCCACACTCCAACCAGGTCAGCTGGCTGTCCACCACTGTGGGGTTTGATACAAACTGACACAGATCCTCCTGCCAGGCACAGCTGCACCAGTCACCTGATGTCTCGCTCTGGGTGCCAGTCAGACCGGAGGGGGCGTGGGTGATGAGGGCGGGGCAGGTGGTAGACTGAGATGCTATGCAGCACTGTAACACTGCCTGTGTCAACTCCACAGTCAAAAAGGATTAAATGTCCACCATGTAGATGTACTACAGGAAACACTGACCTTCTCAACTTTAACATCTTAGAAAAGCTGCAGTGCCAAAGAGTAAATTATATGTTGGCATATTTTCATTATTATTCTATACATTATCATGAAGTTGCATTCAGATATTTTCAGTATAGCATAGCATAGTATACAGTGGAGCTTGATTTTTTTTTTCAGTGATCCAAACTTCCAACACGGTTTATGTCTTTTCATTACTTTTAGTCAACAGTTTTGACTGCTTATCCACTTTTAGCTATTCGACTGTATAGTTATCACTTGATTCTAACTATTTATTCATTACTTATAACACTAGCTAACAATTTTGACTCCTCCACTTGCTTACTAACTAGTATTCACGCACTTTCATTTGCACAATGGGGCATGGTTATTTTCCTCTTAAACACACATTTGTGGATATATTTTTCTAATCAAATCAAATGGGAGTCACCGAACAATCAACAATAAATGTAGGTTTTGGCCTCAGTCCCACATAAAGAAAAAGCAAGGGGTATTTCCTGCTGTATCACTGTACTGTTGTACAATTATGGAAGAAAAAAAAAAATCCATCAAAGCGCTGGCAGAGAAACCAACTTCTGCAAAACGTGTAATGATAACAGACCAGAATTCAGAGCAGTCATGTGAGATGCTGAGGGTGTGACCATGAGTACACAAACACCTCAATGCTCAAGTGAGCTAAATATCAAAAGGTGAAGATTAACCTTTACCATTACCTGTGCATATCTTTTATGTGGATGAAAGGAACAAGTTCAACACAAAAAAAGCATTGTGAGCAATATCGGAATTCCCAAACTGAAGTAGATGGAATGTGGAATGCAATTTCCATCAAAATTGATCATATCTACCTGGGTGAGTGTATCTGAGAGGGTTGGATTTGTCCTTAGCCAATAAAGATATGATCACACTTGTGTTTTTTTCCACATTCCTTCGTGTACGTGGATGTTGTGTACTGAACCTTGCTTCATAGGCAGAGCAGAGCATGTTGTAAAGATAGAAAGCACAGCAATTCACAGTGTTGGGCACTTTTTGATGCAACTCATTCTAGAGAAGAGGCGGCATGACCTGATCCTTCACAGGTAGCTGATGTTTCATGACAGCTCACAGCCAGAATATGAATGAAGGGGGCAGCAGCCGAAAGTTGGTATCATCATATGTGGTAGGTCGAATCAATATGACTAATTCATGGGATTTGTCCAATGCCCGGCACCTGGACATACTCAAAGCACTACAGTATATCTCCGGATTGTGGCAGCCACTGCAGAGCTCCTCACGGAAAAAAGAAAGTATACTTGTGAAGCCTGCTTTTCAATAACCAGGATGATATTGGATTGAGGGATCATTATATTTTTTTTCTAACAAAAGGAGTGACAGAGTGGTTGCACCCTATCTCACACTTGGGAGTGTGCAGATTTCCCTGCTCTTCCTCTAAGCTGTTTAACTGGGATTATCCCAAGAAGGTATTACCCAAATAAAGCTGTCAAAATGCTAAAACACTGAAAACGTGTCTCATCTGCAACACTACCCTTCGGCCCATGCTGTAGACAGGTACCGACGCCTCTTGTCCATTGCCTTAAATGTGAAGCTAAATCAAAGATGTTTACGTCAGACTGGCCTGAATCCCTGGAGGGACAGGCTCTCAGGCACACAGACTGCTGGAGAGACTCTTCTTTATTCAGAAAGGAGGTTAACGTAAAGGGGAAGCCAGGCCGGTCTTTTGTTGGGGGAGAATTAGTTGAGTTACCGAGGTTTAAGTGGGGGCAGCAGAGCAAACAGGCTGTGATCACAGTCCAGCTACAGGAAGTCTCAGGCTGTGAATCTCTGTGTGCGCTATGTGTGTGTGGGTGAGTTCTGGCACCAGCTGTACTGCCGAGGCCTGCACCAGCCCTCATACTGGCCACACCTACAGCTCTGGCACGTTGTCTCTCAGATAAGCAACCAGGCTTGAAAATGCGGCAGCAACATAGTGCACTCTACAAATTATTCATTCATCACGATCCAAACTGAAACTGGATCTCTGCAGGTTAAGCATGTTTGGCATCACACCTTTAAAGACAGGAATGGAACAGTAACCGCACATCTGAATGACAGACTCACTGCAGTACTGCTAAATGAGCTGTGGGGAAAACCCAAAATAAAACTGCAGCCAGGTGTGTGTGAGGGCAAAGTGCACTGGAGCCAGTCACATCAATCAAATGCAGCATCAGAATCCAATAAACTAAATGAAAACACACATCATGACATTATGCAATTCTTTTTCTCTCAATGCAACATTCCTCTTCTGAGCTACCTGCTGCACTCATTTTATTTCTCCATCTTTGGACAATATTTACAAAATTCAAAACACTTCAAATTACAGAAACCCATTTTCATATCACCTGTATTATCGGTTACTTTTACATGATTTGGTTCTCAGGCAGTTCTGGACGAGTGCACATGCATACACAGCACTGTAATTCAAATAAAATCACTTGTTTCTATTACCCAGACAGTGTTGATGAGACCAGCACTGAAAGATAAAAATTCGTACAATTCATAAAACCAGTAACATTACTGCAGGCCATAAAGCCTTTACATGTCATGGTAATGGGTTTACATACACCCACGCAGCACTCTCGGACACATGTGTACATGACTACATAAGCACATTCATGGCCAGCAACCCCTGCAGGGGGCTGTTATATAAGCTCTACAATGCAAGGGACATCATTGTCCCATGTCATGTTCATCAATCATTCACCCACTCACGTGGAATGGGTGTAACTGGACCAGGAAAACAGAAATCTCGCTAGAGAACAGGAAAAGGGATAAAAATAAATATGCCGAAGCATTAAAGGCAGACAAGCTCGAAGTGGTGAGCCAGATCAATAGCACAAGGTAGCAGCCATGAGCAGACAGAGCTGAGAAATTAGATTTGTCTCAGGTTGACACAGGAGGTCCCCCAGACAAAAGAGGGATTGTGTTATAGGCCACTGTGCCTCCTTTTAGTCTATGAAAAGACTGGTAAGCGTTTAAAAAAAAAAAATCAAAAGATATAATGTAGCCATAATTCAGCCAGCAACTCCTCCCCTCTTAATCCCTTCTGTTCCATCTCTTAAGTACCTGTGACACACGGAACAATTTTGCCTGTCATACTGCATTTTCATCCTCATTACTGAGGCTGTTGTCCAGTGATTACAAAAAGTGTGCAGAAGGAGGGAGGAAGAGAGGGAGCGTTGGCAGCCAGGAAGTGAAACAGAAGGAGAGTGAGAGAGAGAAAACAAAACCTGAGGCATACTGCAATAAAGCTGATCAAAATGCACTGGGATGTCAGCATGTCTACCTCTATGAGAGGGCGGGAGAACAGCAGCGCAGGACGGGTTGTGCAAGACTAATTCAGTGCCGTCATCTTCACAAGTGTAATCACTGCAATGTGAGCAACACTTCCTCCTAAAGCCATGAACCAGGGAGTCCCAACTGTGTTTGGAGATACCAGGAAATCTAATCTTGGACTAACCCCCAAATGAATGAACTGAAACGAAATTCCTAATTGATAGACTTCTTCAGGGAAACTAACAAGAAAGTCTCTGTGGAACACCCTGTCACTCATTATCCAGCTGAACTACTATTGTGTGGCACAAATATAGACAAGTCTTTCAAGTTTAGTCTGAGCACAATCATGCGAGTGCGGGGTCAAAGGTGACAGTAGGCAGTATAATGGGATTGCAGCAGGGAAGAAGGGATGGTTGAGGGGTGGTTCACACAGTGAAAGGCAGCCACTGAAAGGTCTAAAGGTTGAACAGGGCGGTTTTACAGCACTTCCTTCAGGAGAGTCCCATCAAGACAAGGAGATAAGAGAAATAATGACAGGCTTTGTTGAAACTACACTCATTGATAGGACTGAGGTTTTTCTGTGGAGGAATAACCATGGAGCAATATTGGAAAACTAGCAGCAATTTGAAAATGTAAATAACTTAACATGTAAACATGGTGCCGGTTGATGAATACATTAAAAATGACTGGGTGTGTACAAGTGCATGACAACTGATGTTCGGTATCTGGCACAAATGAACAAGGCTTTTATAACCCTGATAGACTGAAGACAGAACAGGCAGCCAGGTGTTGTGTAACACACTGGTGCAACCAGTGTGGTGGCATTTTTTTTTTCCCCCAAACAAACCGATAAAACGCAGGAAGAGGCAGCAGCAGATCTTTATTCTAATTAAGAAAGAAAAGCATGCCAGGATGGCATTTCTGCCAGAAATGCTTCAATCCTAGATTAACTACAGAGAAGAGCAGCCTTTATTCATGCATCCACATGGGCATCAGATGATAAAAACTGGCTCTCCGCTTCTCTTGTTTGTAGTTGAAACACGCCGAGGGGTGAAGGTTCTTTCTAGTGAACCAGCGTGCGTCACGTGCATCCGCCATCTCATGTGATGGGTTATTCCTGCACCTGATGCCGGCCATCGGTGCAACGACTGTGCTCTCGCCACATGCCTCAGGGCGGCCCCGATGCCAGATATGAGCCGCATCATTATGCATGCTAAGTTTGTGATAACTTGAGACCAGAACACACAACACAAACAGACATAGGAGAGTCTCATGGAGACAGTGTTGATCTGACGCTTCCAAAAACTCAAACCTTTCAAACTGAGCCAGACTGAAGCTGGGTCTATTCAGCTTGTGAGCTTAGAGCGGCCATAAAATGTTTCCAATATCAAACAAACACCCAGCAACAAATCCAATTTGGCTGCTGTCGAAGCAAAAACGATCCAATTTGCATTCTTTCGTAAACCCCTCCCCATTTCTGGACATATTGAACTGAGTGAACTTGCGTTGTCTCTGTGTTTGTGTTGTAGATTCGTAAAATCCTTTCACCACAAAGTGCTTTCTTTCACACTCGGCTCTCTCTGCTACAAATGTACATTCAATTACAAGTGCTGGCCTGCTCATGCAGTNACACACACACACACACACACACAATCTCACAGACTGTGCACGCAGAGAAGAGTTTTCCAGCAAGTCTTCGACAGGACAGGACAGGAAGCGCCCCACCTATCATAGCAGGAGGCCCGGGGAGGGAACGTCAATGCCAGTAAACCTTACACCTTGAAAGATGATAAGCACAGAGAGGACAGCACAGTGGTGGTGCAGGGAGAGCGGCTCGTAGGGGTCACTGAGCCGTCTAGACCAATCAGACTGTTAACTGTATGAGACCCCAGTGATCTCGCATAATAGGTCATTAAAAACACTGCAGACATAAGAGCTTTAAATAATTTATCAAGCGCTGAGAAGAAATGGAACGGAGCTTTCATTGATACGCATTAACATTGATTGTATTAGTATTGTAGCAAAACTGTAATACTGCATTGCAATAATATAAGTCTGAGAAAACAGAAAACTGAGAAAATACTGTAGTGGGTACAATATATGTCAACAGATCTTAGTAGAGACTAAATTCAGAATAATAAACACAATTGAAATCTTAATATTAGATTGATTCTTTATCAAGTTTTTACCTACAGAAATGGCCAGTTCTTTGCTGTGTTAAAGAAGACAAAAACAATTTTCCTATATTAAAATGTGGAATAGGTCAAGATTTCACACTAATTTCAAGATAAAAATATACTTAGGTCAGTAGAGTTCATACACTTTGAACCATTACAGAGATTAAAGAGACTGATTTCGTATCACCTACCCTTATTTTATAAATCTGTGTCTACAAACCCATATGTCATCGGTTTCCTCAAAACAACCTGGACTTCTGCTTCGAGAGGATCCATATATGAGAAAATGCTGTTATTAGTTGTGTTGGTGAGAGTGGTGCTTCTCTTTAGGGGCAGAATCCATGGAAACACGATAGATTATTAGTAAGGTATAAGTCTGTGTCAGCTCGCAGCTCGAGTGGAAAACGTGCAGTCAGTGGAAAAGCTTTCTGCATGGGTAAGACAAAAGCCTGTGAGCCGAAGAAGCCTCGAGGTAACTCGATGAGCTCAGGAGAAAACTGACACGGGAAATCGAATGGCAACTGTGAAGGTGAAGACAGCGGTGGTGTGATTTCCCTCACAGCCGATGACAAGTGATACAGCAAAAAGTGCAGTGCTGAAACATAATGACTGAACTTTTCATAGATACTGTATTCAATGTACGGAAGATAAGTTGAGTTTTGCAGCATTAAAGTGATTTTTGGGAAATGTTTCAACAACCATCGAACTACATTTTACACATCACTAAAATGACAAAGCATGAAGGGCAATAGAAAAATATATAAAAGAATCATGACACAGAGTAAAAGAGAGAAACACAAAGGGAAGCAGAGGGTGTGAGACAAAGAGAGTAAAGCTGTCTGACCTGACCCACTTCAAATCCTTTCTAGAGTGAACTCTATTCACTGTGAAATAACAGGACGGGCTGTCCAGACACAACCTACAGGAGACAGTTGCCACAGCTTCAGATTGGAGAGAGACGCTGACTGACTTTCATTGTGTCACCTCAGCTTTTGAAGCATGACTGAGCACCTATTGCCTCCTTTAGAATGGGCACCAAATCGAAGTTGGTCAGCCAAGGTCTTAAATTAACCTGCTGGCTCACCTGCCAAGGGCTTTGACTGTTAATTTAGAATTTACTCGCTCAAATAAAAGATGCTTAGATTGATTTAAAAGTTGTGGAGGCTACGTCTTTGTGCAGTGCTGCATGAAGGGGCAGTCAGTCAGAAGCCTTCTTGATATGAGCCCACTGGAGAAAAATGTGTTGGTCAGCTTTGACAGTCTTAAAAGAGGCAAAGGCCAGAAACTGAACCCATGCGTCCAAATGTCTTTATCTAAAAAGTCCTTCATTACTGATAATTATATACTAATGATGAAAAAACTCTGTCTGTCACTTGTGCTCCTGCTTTGCATTTTCTTACTGTTTTTCTTTATTGCTGAACACAACAATTTGACATTGAACATCATCACTGGATACATTTTTCACAGAATCTCTTCTCAATCGCTTGCTGCCACAGACTCTTTGTATGCCAACAAGCAAACAAATCTGTTTTAGCACTAAAAACCCACAAGTTATGTCTGCTAATTTTATCTGATCTAAAATTGCACCAGCCGAAGCGCTGAATTTTGATGGATGACTCTGCTGTGGGCAGCCTCAAAGCACCCAGGAAAAGTAGGTTCCACTTCATCAGTTTGAAATGGACTTTAAAAAAAAAAAAAAAAAAAAAAGATTGATTTATTGTTTAGAAGCAGATGCTTTTTCTGCATTTAGCCTGGGTTAAAACAAATGACTACTTGCAGCGAGGGTATAAAATTAATTCTGCCCCTTTAAAAAGCACATCTGAAATAACTGTATATCAGCAATGTCTTTGAATGATTCAATCTCATTGAGTAGTAAATGGACATAGCTGATAGTGTGGCCCTTCCTTCTGGGTCATTCATTTATTTGTGTTTAATCATTATACAGACACTCAAGGAATTAGGTTTTGATGCTTGTTGTTGGCCTGCATACAGGACGACAAAAAACTACACTTTCCAGGAATCGTTAGAAGCATAGGCGACCATTCAATTTGACTGATTATGTGACAGACCCCACCCCATCCCCACCTTCGACTCGCCTCTCCCAGAGCAACAGCAGCACTGACACTAATCTCTTTTACACCAGCTCTTAGCTGAGATAATGCAAAAACATAAAAGGGCAATTTTAGTTATCTCATAATTACAGGGTGCAGACATGCACTTAATGACACTCATGTTAGCAGCCAGGTTATGGGAGTCTTAGACAGCAAATGTTTTTCTACATTCCATTACAACTCCACAAGTTTCATTTGTTTAGCAAATAAATACAAAATCACTTAATTCTGCAATGTGGAATTTCCCAGAAAAATGTGGTAAAAGAAAACAAAAAAATAGTAAAGTAGTCTTAAATCTGATATGTGTTTGAAATGTTGGATTATTTGGGTTTTGCTGATCAGCACCTGGGGTTCATGCTCCCATAACTTGTATATTTACTACAGTATCACATGGTGCTCAGTAAGCACATATAAACCAACATATGGGCCATGTGGGCAACAGCACTTTAGAGATGTAAGAAGAAAAAGCCCAGTCAATTGGTAACTAGGTATCCTTCTAACATGGCAGCAATCTGCATATATTTGTATTTAATTCACTGAGGGGATCCTCCCCCTGTCTGATGCTGATCTCACGACTGAAATCAAATTCTGCATTGATTATAATAAAAATGTGCATATATACGACTCTCAATGGCACACTTTTGGACTGCACTGTCCTATGCACAGAGGCCACTTTTAAACCTTTTGTAATCTCAAAGAATACCTTGTGTGCAGTGTGAAGACATTTTTCTTCCAGTGACATAAAAGCTTCTTCCCCTGGTCTTAAAGGGTTTCACAAGAGTTAATGAGAAGCTGTGCTGGTGCTACTTGGATGCAGCCCTGTCGTCTCCATTCCAGTACAGAGCCCATGGTGACCACACGTCTCCCTTCAGCTCGCCTCTCCCCCACTGCCTACTCCATAGTCTCACAGACAATAAAACAATACGGCAGCCACAACTCTCCACTCTGCTCTCCCCATGTTTTGTTTACAGAAAGCTATAATATCTGAATGCATTTCTCCCTTTAATAACTGCTCTATCTGGTCTACTCTGAGTGGGGTTATTACTTGTTGGAAATACTGACCACAAAAACTTTATTTCCCAAAGTAAAGAAATAAACACCAAAAGGGAAGTCAAGAACAATTGCTTCGTGATGGACACTTGCATCCCCCACTAACAGCAAGCCAGGTTTGGCACAACTACAGCAAGAACCCAGTGTACATAGCAGAGAGAGCACAATACTGGCTTTGTCCCTCAACTCACACAGACAACTCTCTAAGGTCTTGTACAAGTGATGAAGTCTGTCACAAAATGGGAGAGATGGAAACCTGTCCTTCTATACAACTTATCTAAGTATTTATTTAGGTGACTCTAAGCTATGGTTTCATGTATCCTGATCCATAATGAACAATAGTTAAGATGGCCCTGAGTGTGATGCAGTCACCTTTTTAATGCTGACTGACGTTTGGATTATGTAAAAGTACCATAAAATTTTTAAGTGTTGTGACCTTGTTTTAGTGTTGCACAAGTAACAGACAGGCGCTGAAACAAGCTGCTGCAGTTAACTATTGACAGGATGGGCCATGTGACCAGAGTATGAATGGAGGGAGGCCATCTATTGCACAATTCACGCTCACTTTATGCATGTATGGACATGGGTGTGTGTGTGTGTGCGTGTGTAGTCAAGGTGGGGGAATACTTGCATGTTAAAAAACAAGACCTGGCTGAAACACAGAAGAACATATTTTAATCATTAGAAAGAAAACAAAACTAAACTTTGAAACGACCAACACGCCTACTTGTAACTCATGCTTTCACAATACCAATGTCAGCAGAGTTCCTCAAACTGACGTTGCTCAAATACTCTTGCTCGGCCAAACTATACAGTATTATTGCAAACTGTAAACATTACAGCAGCAGAAATGGGTGAACAGCCACAGAACTGTACTGCATGCTATAGGGTCACTTGGTGAGAAAACGTTGATGCATGATGGGAATTCTTCATAGGGACTGGAATCGAGAAATGATTCCAGTTGAGAACAAGTTCCAAACTGTGCAATCCATTGGGATCCTATGCCTTCGAGCTTATCATTTTCTTTTATTGATGCCAGCTTGTTTTCCTGTCAGTTGCACATTACAAAACAATGATGTCAAATTCATGTGTTAGAATGCGTCACGGCGGAGAAAGAGAAACTGTCCAACCGTGGCATTACATGAAGAAAGATGACAAAGTTATTAATTGTAATGTCTGTAAATGATCATTTTAACACCAGCAATATGCTGAAACGTCTTTCTGCACAACATGGGCTTCAATTCCAGGAACGCCCTCTATTTGACACTGTACACATGAGTGCCACCACTTCCTGACCAAGCAGCATCTCTGTTACTGAGGGTAAATATCTTGTGATATAATAACATTAGCACCACACTGGCAGGATTGGCAGATTTTTTTCTCTTAATAGGAAAACCTACATGGAAACAAATGCTGAACAGATATTCTCCCATGTGATAAATTTTAGATGATAACAGACAGTCATCAGGAATCAATAAGGACATCAATAAAGAATCGGACTGATGAGCAGAATCAATATTAGCATTCCCATCAAAGAAATCTTATCAATTCCCATCCCTGATGTCAAACTAATCAAATCAAACCCCACCCCATGCTTGTGTCATTTGTAAACAGCTTGACACTGGGATACCGCTGATCATTAAGTTTGATGTAATCACCTGCTTTTCATCTCTTCAGCCAACCACTCTTCCACTTTGGTGAGATATTTCATATCATATTTATTTAATAAACTTCATATTTTTTAAATTACCTAACATGGACTGATTGTTCCACTTGTGGGCAACTAGACATTTGAAAAAGTAATAATTTACTGCTACCATAAAATGGGACTGTGTTGTATCATTCACAGTAGTGAATATATACATAGATTTACTTGCAGTAACAGTCTAAGCAATACCTAAATATTCAAATATGATAACCACAAGTCTGCCAAACTACATCCCTCTGCTTTAAGAGAAATACATTACTGTAACTGTGTAAATGTAGGTACAGTTGGCCTTCTGCAGCCCAGTACTGGAAGCTAGGATAAGGGTGGTGTGTGGAGAGTGAGGCTTAATTATTGGCTGACAAGATAAGCAAGGTAGAGTGCCTTATGGCTTATGGTTAGACAAGAGTTAGTGGGGAGGGGCCACTGACACCTGGCCCGGAGGAAGCATCCGCCTACCAGTCAATACTCCACTGAAGTCTTTGGGCCAGAACGTGTGTCACAAAAGGTGAACTGCAACCACAAGCAGTTAACTGGAATTTTTGGCTAACATACTCACCTTAAGAATTAATAAATTTTTTAATTACAGCCATAAATTCACAGGTTCAATAAGCGGATGACAAATTGAAGCAGTTCAAGTATAATCACCACAGGCACTAATTACTTTCTGAGTCACAGCAGGACTTAAACAAATGATTGGCCTTTTATTCTCACAGTGGGGGTGATTTAAGTTCTATGTGTATGGGATCATGCTCGTCCCAAACCACATCAGAAATTAGTACTGCCGCACAACACCTGTGTGCGAAAAATGAAATGAAGTACTAGATGACTTTGGGCTGTTGAAAATTGATTCTATAAAATACGTTCATAGTAATAGAAGGTAGAAATATGGGTCAACATTATCAGGATCTGTTAGTAGGACTATTTATTGGTTAAGAGAGAGTAGAGAGCCTGTAATCTGCAGGAAAGATATTCTACAAGACTGGGGACACTGGCCATCCACTGACACCTCTGTGGAAACTGCGGTCAGGCAACTTGACTCTACCTGAGCAGACCATTCATTACAGACAGTAGATGGAGCGTGGCAGGGGGACCCACCAGTAATTGTCCAGACACAATGGTCAGTAGTTAGCAGGTACCTCCCTTGCTGAAGTGTCATTTGGCCACACATGCTGAACCCCTGGCAGCTCTTTAAATGCTGATGTGCTGCTGCTGACCTCTGACCTCTCTGGACAAGGTCAGCCAAAAGAAAGTGAATCTTCCATCATGGATTAATAACAGAGATTATTAGAGATTAGGGGTGTGGTGGGAGATGCAGAGTGATGCTGGTTTAGGAGCATCACATTTGCCTCATTTGGTGGGTGGTGCTGTTTGTTTGTGTGCCATCAACACATTTTCTCAGTGTGGAGTCAAAGACCAGGTATAACAACATCCCTGTATTATTGACATGGAGAATTAGCAATGATAGCTAGTCAGGATTTAGCTAACACACCTTATGATAACACCTCTAGTTTGTGTTTATTTAGGCTTTAAGATTAGTGAAATATGTTACCCTGATGGTACTACTAAGATGAATGAGGGACCTTTTCTTTAATAAACTGGTAATCTAATGTAACATCACGCCTGACTTGCTAAATACAACAAGCAAAGCTGTTGTCACATTTCAGCGGCTAAAGGTTTCTAGCTGAAGTTGGAAAGCTAATGTTAGCTAGCAGTTAACGTTAGTTAGCTAGTTTGTTGTTGCTCTAACGGAGCTAGCTTCTGCTACCACTTCTTTCGCGGCTCTTCATGGGACTAAATTCAAATCGTTCACCTCTATTTTGTCGACGTTCCTGGCGCAGCCGACGACCCTCATGCCTTGCTGGACCAGCGCCCGTGCTACAGCCGCTCCGATCCCCACCGAGGCTCCGGTCACCAGGGCCACTCTGCCTTTCCAGCGCTCCATCTCCTCGGTACGGTCTCCGCCGGGCTGTGGACGGAACGACGGCTGCCTGTGTCGGCTCAGCTCAGGCTCAGGCAGCGGCGGGTGTCAGTGTTGTTATGCTGGATATGTTCAGAGCGAGGGATGCGGCAGCCTCCTGTGTCCGTCTGTGCAGCATCCAGGACAGTGGCGGGCAGCCCGGGTCCATGCGCTCTGTGGAGGAGGTCTGGAGAGTCCCGGTGTGTGTGTGTGAGTGTGTTTGCTTCACCTCCCACTTTGTTTCTGAGCCCCGCAGCCCGGAGTGCGTCCCTCTGCGGCGAAACACCGCCGCCTACTGGAGCAAACTGAAACAACACAATCCGCGTTTTATACAGTTACACTCGAGTTTCCAGGAATCACAGGTTTCCATCACACTGTGCTCCAATACAACCCATATTCTAAAAGATGTCTTCAGAACAAAAATATATGACGAAAAAAAAAATTATACATATTACAAAGTCATAAAATGCTAGTCTACTAGTAATGCTAGTTTACATCTAGTTCCTGAATAGTAGCCGATTTAGTGTGATTAATATCATTACAACATTACTAGCCAGTTTCCTTTGCAATGATTAAAACTAGTCCAAGAATGCCAAACTAACCTAGGCTTACTACTGGTCTGGTAAACTAGTCCTGCGTTGAAAGTGCTTACTTGATAAATTACAGGAAGATCAAAATATACAAAGACTCTCGAAATGTCAAGAAAAAACAAACAAATGTGTAATGCATATTAATAAATATTCTTTATTTAGTAAATTTTGCACATTGCGCTCTTAACATCACATCCAAATCCTTATTACAAATGGATGTTTATTCTCTGTAAAATCTTTAGATTTAGAATTTTCTGTACACATTTAATGGTACAACCTTTTACCACTACATTGAAGTGTCACCAAAGAGAAACAAAAAAATAAAAAAAAGAATACATAAAAGAAGACTCCTAAAATTTATCCCTAATGTCACAGCTTGCAAAGCTTGATTACTGATTCCACTGTGCTCTTACCCAAAATCACCCTACAGAAGACCAACAACAAATAGCTAGGCTTGGTCGAAGAGAACAATTACAAGTGAGGAAGTGGCCAAGAAATGAGATGGAAAAGTGTTGGTGAACAAGAGATAGAGAGAGAGAGATAGAGAGAGAGAGAGAGAGAGAGAGAGAGCAACAGAATGACAGAATGTAAGAATCACATTTACTTCAAAGGAGAAATGACTGAACAAGACACCAAATGTACTTCAGAATGATCTTTTCTAGAGATGTTGCAGCAGTGGTCACGAGTGTTTTTCCCAGGGGAAGATGCTGTTAGTAAAGTTAGTTGTCACTGGTGGTGGCAATCCACTTTCCACAGACTGGCTTACTACGCTCGGTGATGCGGCAGTAGTCGGTGAATTTCTCTTTTAGGAGCTGTCGGTACTGGTGGCGGTTGTTGTAGAAGGACTGGTTTCTTTCTAAAAATGCTTGGATTTCATCCTGTGTCAAACAGTTCTCTTCATCTGAAGTCACCTCTGAATCATCCTGTATTAAACACACAACCAGAGTCCACAGGTTTACATATGAGTCAGAATCAAACAGTATATTCACTCATTCTTATTAAGAAAATTAAAACATAAAGAAGTGAAGGTCTTTATTTTGTTTAAAAGCATTGGTATGGCTTGCTAGCAAAGTTAAACAGAGGAGAGCTAACATTAATGTGATTAGTTATAATTGTGCTTGTCCTATTATAACAAGTCAAACCAGGTTAAACAATTCTCACTGACCAGAAGTTCTGCAAGACTTATGTTTGCCTCTGGAGGACGTGCATGAAGGCTGGGGTTCTTTTGACGTACTGTCCATGGTAACCGTAGTGCAATGCTGGCAATTGTATCGCCATATAAAGAGGAGAAGGTTTCTTTGGTTCGGCAAGTGTGTGATGATGGTGGACCGTGGCCTGCTGTGTTCGCATGTGGCATACAACCTCCCCTTTTTTGTTGTCCCTGTGGAAATGTTCACACTTTATTCAATACACAGCCTTAAATATTCTGCATTCAGCATGTAAATTCTGTAGTCTGTCCTCTCACCTGACTGCTGCATAAACCCTTGCCCTTCCTTTTCTTCTTTTTACTCTTGCACTGAGTGTTTTCCTCAGAGTGTGGCCAGAAGTCCACACAACTATCTGTGCCATCCTCCTCCTTGTCTTCAGCACATTGATGGCCATGTGAGTCATCTCCTGCAGAAGGTGAACAAAAACACAGAAAAAAAGGACTCAGGACATTGTACTGTATATTTAAAAGACCCAAAGGGTCCTCAGCATCTTAGAGCTGTTCAAACCAGACCTGCTTCATCATGGTTGCAAATTCCCTCAGAGCAGGCAACATCAGAACCTTCACGCGATGATGACTCACTTCCCTCCATACAGGAGGAGTAGCCGTAATCACTGCCAATGTTGTGGGGGGACAAATCTGGAAAAACAAAAGGAAAAGTGCATTTTTCATCTTTACAAAGTGTCTTGCTCATGCAGTAACTTCCAGGTACAGAAATTGGCTTGCGGTATCAGGTCACTTTTTCTTCGAAAGTTGAACTTTCAATATGGGCTAAAATTAAATCTATGAACTTTAACAACATGCTTGAATTTAAAATATACAGTCTTTAAGCGCAACAGACCATCTGAAGTAGCCTTGTGGTCCAGCAGAGGACACTCTTCAAATTAACTTCAGCTTGACCTATTCCATGCCCTATTAACCTTTCAGTAAGCTAAGCTAATAAATAAAAATGGAGGGGGACACTAGTAAAGCCGTGCTGATCTGATAATCAACACCAAAGCTTCTGAGAAGCAGTGTGTGCACGTATTTTGAGTTCTATATCATAGGTGGCAAACTTGACTGTTTGAAAAAGGGACAGCCTTAGTGTGTGTGCATTCATACCCTGTTTGGTACTGTCTGTGCAGCTACAGGAAGTGCTTCCATTGGCAGCAATGCTCTCATCACATCCGGCCTCTTCCTCCTCCTCATTCTGGCTACCACAGACCTTGCAAGAGCCCTCCACAGAACCCTGGAACAGACCAAATGGACCAGATGTAAATAAAAGCAGACAGATGCACAGCTGCAGACGAACAGATACATTTTTTATAATGTGCAAGGGAATCTTCATGTCGTGGACATGACTGTTGGTGGAGGATTACCTCATCCAGGTTCTTCTCCTTGTCCCCTGCCTCCTGTTCAGATATGTCATGGCCACATTTGTTTTTGCGTCTATTTTTTCGCTTTTGCCTCTTTTTCTCCTGCTTCAGCTCTTTGGCTCTCTCCTCCTCAGACAGCTCCTCCACAAACTGCTCTAACCGACTGATCCCCTGCATCTTCTCCACTGCCATCTAAAATGGTAACAGATGCATTATCTCACAGCCATAATGCAATTATCACCTGATAAATCTGTTTGACATGATACCATACACACACTGGCTAAGATGTTTTGTACCTCAAAACTTTTACGTAGTGCATCAACTCCCAAATGGAACAATATCTGCCAGGTCTGCTCCTCTGCTCGTAGTTTCTGCCAAATCCTGTGCAGGCGCTCATAGAGGTGAATACCCAGGCACGTCAGGACTTCTTCTTGTGCAATGTCAATGGTCTTGGCATGTCTCTCTCTGCGTCTTAAAAAAAGAAAAGCCGCCCATCATCAACTGAATATACTTTTATAAATAAAAGTGAGCTCTGTAATATTCATTTACGTACTCATAGCCTCCTGCAAACTCAGGCTCTGCCCGGCCAAGAAGGTGAGCGATGAAGTCAGTCTCGCAACACACGTGGATGTGACGTTCATGCGGGCAACAGCATAGACCCTCATACAAGGCAGCGCAATAGCCCTTCTCTTTGCTGCAGTCCAGTTCCCCCACCAGGATGTTGTATGCCCTCAGCACTTTACTCTTACAGTCTGTGCAAAACCTGTGGACAAGAAAGTAATAAGCAGTTAATACAGATCTTTTAAAACCCCTAACACCACGGTTAAGAGACAAGAAAAAAGTCATAGTGAAAATAAAGGTGTGACAGCCACTTATTACCTGTGTTTACGCAAGTATGTCTCCAGCGTCTCTAAGAGACAAGCACTATCGATGACGACCACCTCATCCCTGCACTCCTGAGACATCAGTTCCCATACATCCATCCAGCTTCCCCTGTAAGCAAACATACAATTATTATAGCTTTTCGATCAAAATGCAAAGTAATCATGTCTTAAACCTGCAAAAAAAATGTTTTTTGGGAATGTTAGGGTAACAAATATGGTGAAATTGTTAGTAACAGTTGCCCAGTTACAGCAGATATGGAGCGACATTGTGTTTCTGGCCAACTGTCTCGTTAGCTGCTAAATGCTCCTCTATGTTCACTACACTTACACAATGCCAGCATATCTGACTGAGGCTGTTTGACAATAACTATGATTTATGAAAATTCTGTCTGTTTGAAAACAGATAGAAGTCTGTTTACAAACAGACAGAAGTATCCAAATATTACAGCAGAAGTGGCAGGATAGGGATATGTGTGTATAATACCCTGGTTTAAATGGTCATATAATTATCTGTTTAGAAGGATTAACCTCACTTGGTCTGTTTTGGTTCCCAAACTCAAATACTAACTAAAACAGTATCTACTGAAAGGTCTTCAATATTTATCCAAGCAAACAGATGATAAGTAACTGGAATCTTTACCTGTTTTAATAGGGAGTACTCATAGTATGTGAAGTGTGTACATAGATTATACATGTAGACTATATACTAAAGTTGTTGAGAGAAAATCCCGTGTTTTTCCCCCCACAATTGGTCAGTCACAAATCTGAAAAGGTTACATTCACCACATTACATAATTGTTGGTAAAAACCACAACCACAGTTAAAACTCCATAAAATGATAAAATGCCCATGTTTGTTTCTGTCTAATTTTACATTTGTCAATCAAAATGCTCACCAACCAACTTCGATGCTGAAGTTCATGTTTGTTTATGTTATTAACTATCCAGGAAATAAAATAAAAGAAAACATCAAATGGTACACAATGATGACTGTCTGAAGTGAGAGGCCTTCTGGAGAAAGAGCTTGGCTTAATCATTTCTGGCTTGTGTCAATGTGAAGGGGGACTCAAACTGTCCAAAGGAAAAGAAGATGCTAAATATCATCCACCAGGAAAATTCTTAAAACGTATTTGTGCTCCCTTCATTATGATTCGATAGACGACAACTTAAACACACCTTTCCTGCCTGCTGGGAAGAGCTACTATTCTACTTCTTAAACACAGCCTCCTAACACTAACATCCCTGAATGTTGTTAACATCCCTGAACAACTGATACAACAGTTTAATGAGGAAAACAGATGAAAATGGTCATATTACTCACCCCAAAGGTTTAGGCTTGTGTGTGTCCAAGGAGTGTAACTGACAGCGCTTGTTCTTTTTACTTTTTGGAATAGCATCAATCATGTCATTCAGCTTTGACCTGTTAATAAAAACAAGTAAAAAGTACAAATGGAGCCTACTGAAGAAGAGAATGGTGGATCTATCACAGAGTAGTAGAGAGAAGTAGTTTAAATTGATATAGTATTATCCAAATGTAGCATTCCAGCAAACCTGGGAAGTATTTCTTGCATTTCTTTATGCTTTGGTTGTCTCTCTTTTTTAACTAAACAAGCACTTCCTCATATTCAATGAAAAACTATTCTTTTTGGCTGGTATGATTGCTTTGGCAGTGAAAATAAAGGAAACTAATTTTTCTGTATCTTACCCATGAACGTAGAAGAGGGTGTAAAGTTTCTTTACATCTGCTAAACAGGCCTTGGTGACAGAGAGCATGCCTGTTGGTTTAACTGTGAGGGGCTCCAGGGCCGGATTGCCTGATTCCACCAAATGTGAGAAGAGGCGCTCCACACTTCGTCTGCAGCCCACGCATGGCACCAGCTGAGATAATGCATTGTAGACCTCTCTGGATGTCACCATCAGGGCGATATTCAGGTCCTGTTGCTTCAATTTGGAGTGATACTAAAGGCCAACAAATCATACATTTGTTACCACTTTGCTGGCACGTCACACAATGATAAACTACACACTTTTTGGCAATCCACTTATGTACACAATAACATGCAAAAAGCAAAAATTCACATGATTTTCTACAATTTTATAGGGGCCACTATGTAATATTAAAATCACTCACTTCAGAAAATTGTTTCCAATGAGACGTGTTTATTTCTTGGCTGTCGACATCCATGACACTATCAGAAAATTCCATCACCATCTGACAAGAAGATATATTATGCAACAATTAATATACAGTGTGTGTGTCCCATGGTTGCTGAAGTTCATACCACTGCCACAAAAAATTCTTGACACTAATTGGCTGGCAGGTATCCATTATTTTGCTGAAACATATACAATGGTGGTAGGTCTGGTGGTCACCGCTAACATTAAAGTTAATGCTAGAGTTGTTACCATTCTAAATGGATATGCAAGTTTAACTGTAACTGTATGAAGCTCTCACAACAGTACCACAGCTGCAATGCCTTTGTTTTGCTAGAGCTTTGAGCTCATGTGTACAGCAGTTATGAATAAATGGGATAGTAATATTTGAGGTGAACATTACATGGCCATAGACATGTACTTATTTGTTTACATTGTAAGCTTTTTTACATGGGTGTCCAATAGATTGTACAAGGTTAGCAAAACTGACTATCCCTCAAACATCTTGGGACAGATAAGCGTTTGCCTCTGTACATTAAAACAGTCAGAGAACTGATGTATAGGGCTAACACATGACCCAAAGAGGCTTATGACTGAGTTAGCCACTTAGCACATGTGATCTTCATAGACATTTTCCTTGTAGCCACATATATAAGAAAGCATATTTACCGTGAGAGTATCATCGATATACAGAGGGATCTGTCTGGCGAGAAAAGGGTAGTCCTCTTCCCCTTCCCTGCAAACTGCTACGAGACGTGCCATGATTTCTTCCACTGTGGCTATGGTGCAGCTCGTCTGCAGGTGACACACAAGAGAGCAACTGACCACATTGGACATCAGCACAAGCTAGTTCATGCTGATGTACTGCAGGTCATTGCGAGCTAACTACAACGTCGCATTGTCACTACAGCAAAAGCTATATTACATACTACCTAACGCTGAAATACTTCACAAAAGGCCAATTAATGACTGATGTTGACAAATGTAATTGAACGTTACAAACACTGTTGCAACACTGACAGATCTGTCTTGACCCAGATTTAACCAAGCTAAGTTAGCAAAACAACCCGGGAAACAAATGATTCGATGGGAAACGGGTATGATGTTTTAGTTTGTAAAATCTGTTTAAAGCCGTCTTTTGTCTAAAATTGTGTAAGTTATGAGAACAGGCATCATCCATCTATTAGGCAGAATAAAGCAATAACCCGGCGGCTAGCCAGTTAACGTTAGCCTGCTAGCTAATTTAATTTGCCAGTACGATTTTAAAATTCGAGGAAGCCGGTCAGTTTATTCTATGCGCTACATTATCAAAGGATGTACATATACAGAAGTTTATAATACCTTAACAAATCATAAATTTGTTGCAGCGTTGATGTAGTTTGACTACGCCCTGTCGACGCCAGCAAACTTGGCTAACTTACTAGTTAGCCTCGCTGTGCTGTAAAGCTAACGCTAGCATGCTTTAGCACGGCTTACATAAAGTTCAACTGTGTGACTGGCTCCTTGCAGCTGTCACTTTCTTCATTTTCTCTTACTAGCGTTTAAAATATTGACCCCAACCTCTCACTTTGATTAAATAAATGCACGTCTCGAAAAAAAAACATCGTTTAACTTACCCGCTTCTGAAATTTCCCCTTAAAATAATAAACAAGTGCGACGGTAAGCGAGTCTGCTACGGTGGCCGAACCTTCACTACTGATTTGACCTTTGCCATTTGTACGTGGAAGTGACGTTGTATTGCGTGTGGCCTCCAGGGGGCGCATTGTGAGGACAAAATGTTCATTTTGTTCATGTTTGAACTGAATAGCTGAGTGCTCAGGATTTCCATTTCTGAATTTTTATTTGTTTGTTGCTTTGTATTGATCAGTTTTACAAGGTTCAGAGCACAGAAAATAATGATGGCGAATAGACTGTTGCTTAAGTGCTTGAGAATAATTAATAATTAATTAAGTACAGATTTTTACAATCATTTAAATTTGAGCAGGAAATTAGGATGGGAAACCTTCAAAAACAGCACAGCAACGAAGTACTGAAATAAGATGAGAAGTAACAAATGAGATTAAGAAAAGGCAGAAAAAGTGTACATATAGAGAAAGGATATACAAAAGAGTAAAAGCAGTTTAGTTCACAATACAGGCTTTGTTCAATAGCAATAACAATTATTTTTATTCAAGATCAATCTGACAATTATTTTCAGGATTAATTGTTTAGTCTATATAATGTGAAAAATGCTCATCAGAATTTCCCAGAGCTCAAAGTGACATCCTCATATTAGTTCTTTTGTCCAACAGCCCAAAACCTTCATTAACTATCATGAATGACAAAGAATAGCTGCAAATTTTCACATTTGAGAATCTGGATCCAGTAAATATTTGACATTTTTGCTTGAAAAATAATGATTACTCGACCATCAAAATAGTTCAATTCAATTTCTTTCAATCGATTAATTGATTAATCGTTGCAGCTCTTATGTTCAATCGCTGCATCATTTTAAATACTGTTTTCCCTTTTATGAAAAGCTCCTTTTACATCCGAACTCTTAAAATCCTAGTATACCAAATGCCAGTTTTATAGTAGTTTTTCAGTAGTAGCATATAGTAGCATTTCAGTATAAGCAGAATGCATTATAACAGCAAGTAGTAGACTGTTTAAAAACAAAACAAAACAAAAAAACACTTGCAAATCATACAAGCACACTTTACAACCTGTTTGGTTTGACAGCGTATTGTAATCCAAGTCCTTGCTTTTTCTGAGACATCATTTCGTCGAGACATGGATTCATTACCATATCTAAACATATGTACAATAGTATCTTCAACATGACAGATCATATCCTCTTGAAACAATAACTCCTCCCAGTGTTTTGTAACCAATATATACAAATAAACCCTGGAGTACAATTACAAATGTAATTTTACCAGAATTTTACTGTAATTCCACAAAGATGTAAAACATATATTACAAAGCAATTCATGAACATGTACGACAGCAAAACACACACCGAAATTAAACTGCTACAAGTAAGTGTGTCCACTATGGAGTTGGTCAATCCTGTTAAGACATTTGCAAGCAAGAAAAATAACAACTGATTCCTGCTGACAGCTTGAACAAGGCAGTGTCTTTCTATTTCACCTGTCTTTTTCTCAGAGATGGAGTCTGATTGCTTTTTACACAAATTCCATGATGAGGGCACAAAGTAACAGCCAGATGTTCTTTTGGAAAACAGTAAAACCATATCAGCTATACCAAGGCACGACATAAAAAACAAAGACTGAGCAACACTCCAGATGAAGAATGGTAAATTAGCTAAGCGGCGAGACACTGGCTCCAAGAGTGTCTGACAAATGTACAAAGCAGCGTACAGGACAAAACTTCCCAAGAGGAGGGCAAAAAGTGTTTTCAGCCACTGTCTAACCTGGGATCTCGGCTTCATCACATTGAGTCCTACCTGAACTCCTGCCATGTAGATGGCCACATAGCCCACTACAGAGAAGATACCCTCCTTGTTTGCATGCAGAAAGTCCTTTTCTCTGTCGTTGTTGTGGATAATAAAGGCCTTCAACTCTGATGTCTCCAGAGCAAACTGATAAAATCCGCTGATCAGAAGGGCAAAGGCCCACGACTGACTGGCTGGTAAAACAGCCAAAACCATAGAAGCCACAACTCTGACGATGGCTAGTGTGAAGAAGAAATTCCAGTGGACACCATATTCTGTCACATGCTCTTGGTAGCCGGCCATTTTGACGCTCACCAGCCTTGCCAAACCGAGAACAACCAGGGGCCAGACAGAAAGGAGCTGCTTTGTGATATGACTCATCTTGGAGCCTGAGATGTTCTTCCTCCGTGCCTCTGGACAGACAAGGGCATTTGCAAAGACATATGCTCCAACCCCAAAGTCCATAACCCCTGTCCCATATGTTTCTGTTTTAGCATATCGCCTTGGGAACACACTAAAGTCCACGGCCAGAATGCTGATGGCTGTTTTCACATTTACAAACACCCGGAAGATGGTCACAAATGGAACCTGGTTGAATTGAACGTGACTCTGGAGGAAGGTGCCAACAGTGTCCTGTGGGTGCCGAGCAGAGGGGTGGCTGCTGATACGATAGACATAGCAGAACACACAAGCTGAAACAATGGCTAAACTTATGATGACATGGTGAAGAGTGCTGCTCAGAACAGTGCATGACAGGACGAGCGGAAGAATAAGCACAAAGAAGTCTAGAAGCATGTGAGAGACCAGTGGAAGTGGCAGAGGAAGAGTCCCTTTGGCCTGATGGTAGAGTATCAGAATCAGCCCTCTGTTGATGAGGCACAGTGGGGCAAGGAATGAGCCCAGTGTCACCTCTTGCAGACTGGTCCCATTGAGATTACTGACAAACGCCTCCTTCAGCTCCTTCTGAGACATGACCTGCAAACATTAAAATGTTTCTTTTTACTGCATGGGAGAAACATGGCTGCACTTAGAGACAAATAAATACAAATATGCACAACAGACATTGGGAAATGGAGCAACATTTAGGACATTATGGCAGCAACTACTGTGAATTTACAGGGACTCTTTGATTTGGAGATAATCGTATCAATCATTCAACTCTTGATTTAACTTCCTGTTTTTTTGGCTGAAACTGTGTATAACAGAACATTGTAAACTGCTGTTCAGGATGCATCTTCCTTGATAGTATTTTACTGGCGCTAATCATGATCAGTCATCTTCATTCTCTAATCTATACCACGACGTTTAATAACATTACACCAATGTAATTGTGTGTCTAGTTACCACTACTCACCACAGGTTTGTCTGTTCAGTGTGGGAAATGCAGATTCATAAAAATACCTGTTTTACAACATATCTATTTGCAGTTGCTTGCAGTCAAACCACGACATGCGAGCTCCTGCATTTATTTCCGCATTCGGACCTATGTTGCATTCAAAACACCTCGGATTTCAGGGACCCTGACTATCCAGCATGTTAAAAATTATTTAAATAGATCAGGTCATAAAAATCATTCAATATTGGAATAATAGTATTAGTACTGATGTTCATTTATGTATATCATGAATGTGGCTGGCTCAGCATCTATTTCAAACAACTTAAAAATGCAGGATGACTGAGTTTCGACTTTTGGATACAGAGAAGACATACATTGATAAATATAAAGCTCTGATTTTAAACTTAAGGTAGGTGGCTTACGAGTTCTGGAGTTATGATGTATTATAGTGATGTAAAGAGCGAATTTAGGGAAAATCTTTCAAGTATGGACGTCAGTGATTTGGTGGACGGCCGGTCCTTGAAGCATCAGGAAGAAGGCGGGGCCTATGTGCGGTTTGAGGAGTTTGGAGGCAGTCGGACAGAAAGCAGGCGGCCACGGGAAGTTGTCCTTGAGGAATGTCTAACAGTAATGGAAAATAGTGAGGATCAGGGCTGCACAGTAGAACAGTCACAACCCGTGTAAAGTAGAAATCAGGCGTAGTTCTCATCAAAGTTTTCCGGCTGAGTTTTAAGATAGACGCGGATTTAACGGTGAAATCAATGAGTTCTGCGGACAACAGACGAAACGTTGGAGCAGGATACAGAAATGGAGGGACGGTGAGTGAGGACATGGGGAACACCCGTCCACAGTGTGGTGGTCCACAGGTTTCCCTTCGTGGTTAATGAATGTAGAGTGAAAGATAAATTGCAAGTTGTGTGTTATCGTTACTTGCTATACATGTAATATCTGTATAGAGCTGCGCCGGTTTTGATTGGTTAGTTCAAAAGTTGTACAGACCCTTTAAGAAATGTTTTATGAACACAGACTCAATAATAGTAATAATAATGCTGTAATCCAATGTTTAATCTGCCAGATGAAAATAATCCCAACGTTTTTTTGTCTATTAGTGACTCAAAATATAGTGTTCATATTGTTGTCGTTTCCAGTTTGCCAGCACATATACAACATTCATTAAATTGGCAGATTTTTGACTGGAGTTTGGAATGAGAGCAGCTGACAGGGCGAGGGAGAAAAATAAATCACTTTCTTAATGTTTTATTACTTTTATTCTTCAGCCAACTACTGCTTTCTAAAATCCTAATGTAACACACACAACATAACACTTCAATGTGTAGTGTTAGCTATATGCAGGTTGACATTACTGTGCACACAGGATTTTATTCATGTAGCATTAGGTATGACACTCATGACATTAAGACTGTTTACATGGTTTGAAATGCTCTTACAGAGCGATGGGATGTAGGCTACCTGCCATTGGATTAATTCTGCCTGCACAAATTTAGTTCCTCAGACTGCTGACAGTTGTCAGATGGGCTGCAGGTCCAGGCCATGTGATCCTGGCAGGATAAAGTAGACTTCCATTAGTCAGTCTGAAGTGATTGTGACTGAATGAATTGCGCACGCAGCATTGAGCAAAGTGGTTCTGCACAAATACATGTAGTAAACATGTATACAACAAACCATCGGTGATTAATTAATTCTTGATTTACATGTATAGTCTGTATGATGTTTGACAGCTTTCTCAAAGCCAAGAATAAAAATTTGAACAGTTAATGACACGAAGCTCGAGAGATTTAAGTGGTTCATAGGTCAGGAAAGTTTGATTGCATGCACCCATCAAATATTTGACAATTTGATGCACACAATAAGACCTAATTTTCTGTACTGATATGAGCATGGAGCTTTGAAATTAGCCCTTATTTTGAAAGTACTACCATTGCCTTTATTCATCCTGCTGAAAATTAGCAGGATCAGACTGACATCATGATGACATCAGAGGTTTTAAACTCAACATCCGTGCGTGTATATATATGTGTTTGCCTCACATTTTGCCTGTCACATAGGTGAGAGGATTTGCCCAGAAAGCCTGTTCTCCTCACCCATCCCTAAATGATTCACTGGAGGGAGAAGTCCAGGCCTTCCTCACTGATGAAGACCAACTCCATACTTATGATGACCTCACCCAAGTCAACCCAGTGACCCCAACAACAGGTAAGAAATAGGGCTGTAAAGCATCCTGGGTCTCTGAGCAGGTGTTGCCTGCTGATTCAGCCAAGTGGCATTTAAGTCATTTCATCATGTACTCCTTCCACTCCTTCCAGTATAATGGCATAAATCTCTCAACCTTTACCGTAGAATGCCAGTGAGTCCTGAGTGTTTGGTCTGTTGCATAAACTTGGTCTTTATGTACAAATACAGAGCCAGTGTGATGCAATGTTGTCCTGCTCATGTCACCTTGGATCGCAGCATTTGCTGTGTATTGTTTAACCGCGTCGCGATAAAATCTGCAGGGATAATAAAAAACATGAATGCATGAATGATTGCTGAGCTACCTGAATGCTGCAGTATACACACAATGATAGGAAACAATCGTCAGTCGAGTGAGTGAACCAAGGGCACGATTGACTTTACTGGCAGACACATGCCTCCCAAAGAAAAAATGACTTTTTTATTCTTTTTACATTTATAAGAAGGTAGGTAAATGTGAAACATATCCTAAAGTGTCTATGTGTAATCTTTTTCATTAATAGTCTCCATTGTTTTGACACACAAATACAGTGATATTGGCATTTAGTAAGAAAAGATCAGTGTTTGTCATTGATATTCTGAAAGTTTTAGTTTATGTTCAAGGTGATGTTGGTTTCAGCCCACAGAGAGAAAACATATCAGTACAGCCTATTAACTGCAGAGGTCAGGATAACAGCATAGAAGTGTTGTAGGACAATTTCTTTTCCCTTAGATTGATTGTGCTGCATCTATATCTGTATGTTATCTTATACAGTCAAAGAGTTTTACTATGGAGAAAAACATCTTTGCCATTTAATGCTGCTGTCTCATGCCTGCATCTGTAGGTTATTATATGTCAAATATTGGCTTGTCTGTATTTTCCTGTCTATGCTTAATGATGTGTAATGTGTTCTCTGGCAGTGCTGAAATGTCTGCAGGCCAGGTACAGTGTGAAGGTGTTTTACACCCACGCTGGCTGTACCTTGGTGGCTCTTAACCCCTTCCAGCCAATCCCAGACCTCTACTCTCTGGATGTGATGAAGGAGTATCATTGCGCTCCTCAGCCCCAGGTATGTACAAAGTCACAATTTACTCTCATCGTAATTCAGCAAACTTATGTACATTTCTCTGTAGAGGTTTTAAATATGTTGGGGAAAGGGGGTGATGCAAGCAGGGCTTTTCAGGGTTCAATTGTGTACTAATGCAGACCTTCAAAAATGACCCAACTGGTACCATGACTATGTCAACAAGTCAACAGTGACCTATATTTCATCTTCATCATCTTAATAAGTCTGTATATTTTTGTCCACAGGAGTTCAAACCTCACATTTTTATTGTTGCGGAAGAAGCCTACAGGAATGTTAAGGGCCAGCTGGAGCCAGTAAACCAATCCTTGGTGGTCAGCGGAGAGAGTGGTGCAGGAAAGGTAAACCAACATATAGTGTGTTAAGCTTAAAGAATAAACATAACCTATTACATCAACCAAGGGTTCAAAACACTTGTTTTTTACTTACATGCAACTGTGCATGTTGGGTATTGGCCAATTTACAGTGTGTAGACTAAGCTGATTAGGCATTTGTAAGCTGGCTTGCTTCAAGATATTTTCCCTGACTATTATTAATACATACTTGTCAGCAAAAAAGGTTTTCAGTATTTCTATGCATTTGTTGTTCATTTCAATTTGGATGTGCATCTTTGTCACACCAGATCATTTACTGTTATAAATGCACAAAAAACTCCTCTGGCCCATAGGAAGTGATTTGTCTTTTTACATGTTCAGCAGCATGAGAGGTTTGTTGTGAATAAATAGAAGCTTTGCTGGTTTCAGCTCCTGAAATGTGACAGGATGTTGCTTTCCTCCCATGTCATACTAACTGCCCAGGGTTTTTGATAGCCAGACCAAATAAGCAATTTGTAACATCTGATGGCAATTTCTCATTATTTTTTACCATTTCATAAGTTATTGTTAATCAGTGGTTTAATAAACAAGTAAGAGTTGTCTCTAATGAAGGGAGTTGGCATGAGTAATCGTCATGATATGAGGATTTGCTGCTTTGAATATTGAATAGCTTTAGTTTTGGCCAACATTTCTGACATTTTAAGAATAAACAACTAATCAAAAAACGAATCAAGATTGATTGATAAAGAGTAATCTGTAGTTGCAGCCAAAAATATACACAGTTGATCTCTGTAAATTGGGTCACAGGACTAGTAGAAACAATTTTAATGGACTAACCATTGCTTCCTTATAGACATGGACGTCTCGGTGCCTGATGAAATACTACGCCACTGTGGCGGCCTCCACCTCAGTGGTAAAGAGTCAGGACACAGTCGAGAGGATAGAGAGGAGGGTACTGGACTCCAACCCCATCATGGAAGCTTTTGGTGAGTCACAACTGATCTCTGATGTCTCATTATGTAAAATCACTGCTGTAGAGAGTTAACCCTTTCACCTCCATGTAGGCAATGCCTGTACGCTACGGAACAACAACAGCAGTCGCTTTGGAAAGTACATCCAGCTCCAGCTAGACAGGTACTTCCAACTGAGTGTGTGGCACTTTATGTATACTGTAATACGTTCATTCAGATTAACCTCTTCAACATGTTATTTTTACATGAAGGAGTCAGCTGTTAGTGGGGGCGTCGGTGCAGACATATTTGCTGGAGAAGACCAGGGTGGCCTGCCAACCGACTAATGAGAGGAACTTCCACATCTTTTATCAGGTGAGTTAACAGGGCTGCACTAAAACTCATATGCTCATCTGGTATTTTAGTTTAATGTTAATACATTCATATGAAATTGGGATGTAAATACTGAGAGCATGTTGTTTTTCAGATGATGAAAGGGGCCACAGACGAGCAGAGGAAGGAGTGGAAGATGCCGCAGGGTCAATGTTTTGTGTGGCTGCCAAATTCTGAAAAAACAGTTGAAGGTTGGTCTTTGTTTATCAAGTGTATTCAGGCAATTGTTTGTTTTATATTCCATAATTTGTGAATCTGTATGATTCTCACAAGTAACTACATCTTATATTATGTTTTACAGAGGATTGTTTTCATGACACTGTCGAGGCAATGGTTCATCTGGGCATTAATGCAGAAAGGCAGAGACAGATATTCAGGGTGAGGAATTCATCATTGGTAACACATGTAAACAAATGATAAATAGTCACACTATAATGTAGTTATGAACGGTTATAATGACACAACTGCACAGTGCTTGTTAAGGTTATAGCTATTAACAAATGCATTAGTAAATATTTATATCTGCTTAAAAGTACAATGTCATGTGTTATAAACTTCTTATTCAATTTTTATCCACTGGCTAAATAAGGGTATTAAAGTTTTACCTAACCATGAACTTTCTAGTTTTATTTGTTTTTCTAATTTTTTGGTTGATTTTCTGTTGTAATGCATTACAGATAATAGCAGGGATTCTGCAGTTGGGGAATGTGAATTTCTCTTCTTCGGATGAATCACAGCCTTGTAACCTCGATGAACACTCCAAAGGTATTGAATATTATGTTGTTGAAGATAATTGACTAGATTAAGATTAATCAACTCAGCTACATAGTCCTTCATCTCCATTATTTAGAAATGTAAGGCAGCTGTTAGATCTCATACAGGTTGTACTTTCATATGTCACACTGCTGGATTGAAGAATGACTTCCATGACACCCCCTAACAATATCTGCCAACAAACATGAAATATATAGTTAATCGCCCTCCACTCCTGCCTGTGTATTAGACTTCTTGCAGAGGGCTGCGGAACTGATGTGCGTCCCTGCTGAGGAGCTTCAGACGTGTTTAAGAGTGAGGACGTTGAAGGCGGGGAAGCAGAGTGTACGAAAGCCCTGTTCCCAGGCAGAGTGCAGCATGAGGAGAGACTGCCTGGCCAAGGTCATCTACGCCCAGTACGAATGCCCATCTGATCATCAAACAACACAGCAGTTTGTCAGAAAGTGATAATGTTACGTGGGACGGGCTGATCATGCAAGAGCTTGTTTTTGTTCTGTGACTCAAACCACATATCACAAGACTCACTTGTCATCAAAACACTCCTTCTCACCAAACATTCTAATTTGAAACCATCATGCCTTTTTGTTTACATTAAACAGCGAGGGAGACATGTCTGTTAATCACAGTTTATACTTACAGGCTCTCTGTCTTTTGGCCTAAGTGTGTCCTCTTTTTCCCGACAGATTATTTGAGTGGCTGGTTACATTCATCAACAACAGCATATGTGCAGACAAATCAACGTGGTGCAACTTCATAGGTAAAAGGATCAGTGTCTTTTACATGAGTATCTTTGTAATTTTTGCCCCCAGTTTCTTTTCATAAGCTCACACAGTCCTCTGCTCTCTGTCATCTCCAGGAGTTTTGGATGTGTATGGGTTTGAGTGTTTCCACATCAATAACCTGGAGCAGCTGTGCATCAACTACGCCAATGAGAAACTGCAGCAGCACTTTGTGGCTCATTATCTCAGAGCTCAGCAGGTAGTGTCTATAAGTTTTCTCTTTCCATACAGAGCTGTAGTTTCTCTAATGGCGATCTGCTTGTTGTGTTGAAGTCCAGGCCTCAGACATTCAGGAGGCTTCCTCAGTCTTTATTATATAATCTCTGACAATGTAAAACAGGGCAACTTTTTGTACTTTGTGTAATATGCAAACTGGATTTTGTAATTGAAATTTTTTGTTTAATTCTGCTTCTCCTAGGAGGAATATGTGTCAGAGGGGTTGCAGTGGTCCTTTGTCAAATACCAAGACAACCAGAGCTGCCTGGATCTCATAGAGGGGAGCCCTGTCAGTGTGTTTTCTCTTCTTAATGAGGTATGATGCTCATTTTCTTGTGCTTTATATATTATAGTCATCATCATACTTTTTTAATGACAATAATAAAGACAATATATAAGTTGTATTACGTACATAACCTGCACACCCAAAAACAAACAAACAGCACACAACTGCTGAATGAAAAGCCCAGACCAAAGACAAAAGTCCAACTTTCTTTCATCTTCACATCAAACATGATTTTTTAAAGAAATAAATATCCAGTTTTACAGTATGTACAGCTCCATTGCTTCACATTGTGTGAATGCATCAGTTTTGAAGAGGTGTTCATGACACTAAATACTTCGGATTAATTCTGTCTGGGAATTTAGGAGAAGCTTGAAGTCCTTCTACCTGTGCATGATTGCATGTTTTGATTCAGATTGTGCATGGAGAGGAAGGGCTGTCTAGACACAAGTCTGTTGTCAATGTGTTGGTGACAGAGAGATAGTGGAGAGAGGAGGGGTTGAGCAAATCAATGTGCTGTGTGCATCTCTACAATGAAATGACATTTTATCTAATTTGAATAGTAAAAAATTAGAAAATAAATATGTGACAGTCACTAATAATAATACAATACAATAATACAAGTATGGATATATCATTTTACACTGAAGCCTATTTTATATATGCTTTTAATCCATTGCTACCACGCAGAAGGGTTTGGAGTCATTTTCTTGAATTATATGTACTATATCCTGTAGGAGAGTCGTCTTAACCGAGCCTCAGACGCAAAGACGTTCAGGATTCGATTGGAGAAGGAGCTCTGTGCCAACGCCAACATCAGCTGGGACAAGTTCAGCAAGGAGCCGCATTTCACCGTGGCCCATTACGCTGGCAAAGTCAACTACCAGATACAGGGGATGGTGGAGAAAAACAAGGTAAAGAGCTTTTAAATGGTGTTCAGAAAGTTGACAGCAGATCCAGTCATTCATCCCCTATACTGGATTTTGTCTTTTAGGACCCAGTGCCACCAGAGCTCATCAGCTTGCTTCAGAAGTCTGACAACCAGCTGCTTCAAGAGATCTTCACTGACAAGGAAACTGAGAACCCAACCACCAAGGGGCTAAGTAAAGTCACTGTGGTCTCCAAGTTCAAGGTGGGAGCTAAATAAAGCCAAAATTAGCTTGTCTGGGACTTCTTCCTGGGAGGGTTGAGACATGACACTGATGATTTTAATGTCGATTGTAGAACTCTCTGGAGAGCCTGATGAAGATCCTCCACGCCACAACTCCTCACTACACTCGCTGCATCAAACCAAACCCAGACTGCAAACCGCTGACTTTCCAAAAGGAGGAGGTAGACGTTCTATACATATTTGAGGCTGTTCTCTGGTGCAGCTGTATTTTCACAAAGGGAAAACATTTGAATGTATATTTCCCATCTGCTGTCAGGTTTTCATGCAGCTGGAGGCCTGTGGGATTGTGGAGACTATTCACATTAGTGCTGCTGGCTTTCCAATAAGGTGAACCATTTGTCATTTGTTTTCTCTTTATCTTAATGTATTCCTTTGTTTCTGCAAGCTTTGGTTGACTTTTCATTCTTGTTCTACAGAATTCCTTTCAAGAGCTTCATGCAACGTTATGGAGTCATTGCAAAATATTCAGATTTCAAGTCAGGGAGTCATTGTGTTGGTAAGTAGAGTTTCTTACGTGCTCTATTTAAAATCAGTTGTTGCATGCTCACTGTGGACAAAGAGTGATTATATTTCCTCTCTTTAGGTCTGCTGGTTTATCCTCCTTTTCCTCCATTAGCCCTCTTAGTAAATGTGATCCTCAGTTCTCTGCTCTTCTTGGGATTTTTCCACTCGGTGTATAAAAACAGGACTTTCTAACAAAATTTGAAACCTCTTATGAACTTTTCAGGTAAATGCATGCACCTCTGACTATCAGGGCTCGCTCTGCATGTTGTTCCATGTTTTTCCTCTCGTTCCTGCTCATTGAATGCTTCAGTTTATATTTGTCTTAACCCACTGTTCAGCTGCTTTTAAGCCATGCTAGCAGCTCCAGGGATGGCAATGTCAGTCTGTCTGTTCATTGGTCCATCTGCCACTTTGGTCCAGGCTGGAATGTGTTAACAGCTATTGATGGATTACTCTGAAATTTTACACAGACATTCATGGTCCACACAAGGCAAATCCTGCTGGCTCTGGTGATCCCTGTCTAAATGTCTAAAATGCTTTTAGATGAATTTGCATGAAATTTGCTGAACACATTCATGGTTCTCATATAACTGATCCCTTGACATTTCCTGTAGCACCACCATGAGGTTAAAATTGTAATTTGTCCCATTCATCAGTTTATGACTGGCAAAGCTAGTGACATTCCCATCAGCCTCATCTGCACTTTATGTTTAGTACTAATCAGCAAACATTAGCATGTTAATTGCTAAACTAAGATGGTAAAGACTGTCATTCTGAGCATGCTGACATTTGGCAAAAGCTTGTGCTCACTAACGCTTCACTATCCTGAATTCTGCCAGATATTATCAGGTTGGAAAGCTGCATTGAATTCACAGTAATCATATCAAAATCACCGGAAACTGTGTTGTTGATTCTGATGATTTCTCTGTGCTCTCACGGACCTCACTGACTGACATACTGTTGCATTTTGTGGTAGAACCTAATCTCTAGACAGTTGGAGTGCTGCTCTGCCCAGACTTCAATTATGTCTCTAGTGCGTCACTCTAATTCTTCTCTGTCTTAGATGTGGAGACTGACAGCAACAACATTCTTCAGCAGGAGGTGGAGAACCTTCTCCGTGTCGTGTTCCGGCACAAAGACACTTCGCATAACCTTGACAGTGAAAAGCACAATTCATGGGTCCACTGCGGAAGGACTAAAGTTTTTCTCACCCACTTGATGGTTAGTCATTCTTATACACATGTATCCTTTCAGATAGAATGTATGAATTAGTACAAAAATGCTTGGGAAATATTTTACAAAGTTACTACATGATATAAAGAATTTCTTTTTCAATCTGGTCATATTGTAATTGAGTGTTTCAGTTACTTCTCAGGCCTGTAGTAAGGGCTGTGGTCTTTTTGGGAGGACTGACCTGCCCTTCTGTTGTCTTACAGCTAGATTTGTTAGAGGATCAGAGGAAGAAGATCCTGTCTCGGTGTGCCTTCTCCATCCAGTGTTGCTGGCGGCGGTACCAGCACCGCAGACGCAGCGCTCGCCAGCAGTCTGCCAGTCTGATCCAAGCAGGTAAACTCTTTATGGCCTGGCCAGGTACTGCTGAGTGGAATCATTACAGCTCTATGGCCTGGCTCCCACTCTGAGTCTGCCTGCTTTGACCTCACTGTCTGGCCAACAGGAACCAGCTGGCAGAGTCTGTACACAATGTTTGCAGGTTGATACCGTTTATCCCATCAGAAGAGGCCAAAGATTGAAGCTCATCTGATTAAGCGTTAATGACAGATGTTCTTTTGATACTTCCTTCTGAATGGGAGTATGTAAACATGTCTCTCCACAATGAACAGATTAAACTTAGAGAATGAATGCCTTGGTTAGATGTTGAAGTGTTTTATGCTTCCTGCAGCGGTGAGGGCCTGGCTGGTCAGGAAGGAGGTCCGGAGGTGGAACAGAGCAGCTACGCTCATCCAGAGCACCTGGAGGAAGTGGAGGGTGAGATTTGGAAAGAACACATATAATTTCTTATGTTGTCTTGCGTTCACACACCACATGTTAGAGAACTGGACACACAGTGTTTATTTATAGATAATTAGCAGTCATCAAAAATCAATCATCCTTTCTGTCTGCTGTCACCTATTCTTATCTGTCTATAGCCAGTTTGTCCTTATGTGCCTGCATGCATGTTCTTTATTATGACCTAGCATTTGTGCCAGAGTGAGTTGTGTATTTTATGTATTGTATGTGTATGTGTTTTTCATGCTGTCTACTGTGCTTCTGCTTTGCATGTTTCAATTAGACTAATGTTGTCTTCTTCAGTGCATATTTCTATTAACATTGAAGGGGAACTTCATCTAAATTATACATCAAAATCTGTTAACAGTTCTTAAGGAGAGCTGCTGCATGTAAAAACATTGCATTAAATCTTTTGTGTCTCCAGAGGGAGCTACATACAACATAATCAATGTCCTCCAGTGTCAGTTGGGTCTGAAGACTACAAGTTTGGAAATGAGAATAATCAGCCAATAGTTGGGTCAAAATCTCCAATCTTTGACCCAACAATTGTCTATTGAGTTGTATTGTGGGTAATGGACTGGTTCTGATGAGGATAAAGAATACTGTGTCGATTTTTTAATAACTGTCCATCATGAGCCTGAGACACAAAAATGTTATCTCTCCAGGAACAGAAATGTAGAATAGCCTTTTGGCTGTTCCATAAATAAACATAGAGATGTGGATGATATGTTAATTACTATGTCATTTTTGTGTCAGACACTATTGAAATCCTTGGCTGAGGCAGAACTGGATGATGCAAAGGACCTTGTGGGTGAGGACGTGCCGGCGTTGAACCCTGTTATCAGGGAGCGAGGCTCGGTGCAGCTCTCCAACATCCAGGAGCCTGTGACAGTGCGAGGGTGGCCCATGGGCCTGGCTCTGGCCTCGGCCCCGTCCATCACCGTGTCTCTGACAGCCACCGGCTTCCAGAAGATGATGTCTTTGATGGCGTCCCTCAACCTACCCTCCAGGAGAGGGGAGTATAAGGTGGAGACCAACCAGTACACGCAAGGGCTCGCTTCCATACGGGCTCAACCCAAGGTGAGGACACATCCACACAAGTTCTGTTAATCCTGTAATGTTTTAATCATTTTTATAAGTGGTCATTAAGGATTGATTTTTTTTTTTCTTGTCTACTCAGAGATCTGTAAAGCTACACTGTCAGCGATCTCCACTTCTGTATGCTGACAGGCAACCAGACATGAAAACTGACGTGACAGGGTTCAATGAAATCCTGCTAGACAAAACTTTGTAAGACTTCCCTCTTTGCACAACACTAAGGATGATTTAACGCACGCAGATGAGGGACAACCTGGTATAGAGGTGAAACAGCTGCTCTTCCATAATCTGACAGAGAGGTAACAAACCTTGTGTTTTAAACTGTGTTTTAAACTAATTCACTTTTTAAAAGAATGCCAAATTTGATCTCACTCTGTGTTATACAAGGGTGCAATACCTGCAAAATCTTCACCCTTGCATAATATTCTAACCTCACATGTAGTCAGGTAAGATAATGCAGTATCCTTTGAATCTGACCTTTCTATCACAAATCCTCTGTAGTGGCCTTGCATATCCCAGGGACTCATTTGTGATTTAAAATCTCAGAAGACTACCCAGAAACACTGATCTGCTGCATTGGGTCCAGACAGGAGGCGGAAGTGCTACGAAATGTGAATTCTTGCACAAACAAGCTGGCTGTTCACACCAGAAGTGTATGTCTGAACCAGGGGAATTGAAAGTCCAGAGGAACAGTGAGAGGCTGGGAAGAACAATCAAAAGGGTTAACAAGCATGGGATGCATGTTTCATCACTTATATAGATTATAAGAGATTATCAGTGTGTTTTCGCTTGTAGCGCACAGAGAAAATAGACCAGATGCCAAAACTATTGCTGCAGATCGCCAGTGTGTGAACAGCCCACTTGGTCGACATGTGTGTCTCCTGTCTGAACCCGGCGATACTCAGAGACACTTCTTGTCAACCATGTGTGGAATGAGATATTCCTTTATTCGTCCCACAATGGGGAAATTCACAATACATGCCATGTGTCCCAAAACAATGAATGGGCTGTGAGTTGTGATTATGATGATGTCACTGCAGAACAAGACAAACTCAGAATCAGTTTTAAAAGTAGTCTAAAGTGAGAACTGGAATAACATGGCACAATCTTAGCACCTTTAAATGGGGACTGCAGATTTTGTTGATTTTTGTTGAGTTTGTCTCTTTGGAACATTTAAGTGTCGATGAAAGTATTGGGCCTTTGACAAGTGCCTTTCTTGAAATCTAAACTCAAATCAGGCTGTTGGTATATGTATTTATTTTAGGGTGAATATTTATGTATGATCTGATAGATTTATTGTGGGTGTAAGAACATATTGGTGATTCAGATGCACATATGATTATACAACATCCTGCATTTTTTTTGTTTTTGATTTATGCTGGAGAAAAAAAAAGAGCGAGTTTTGCACATGTCAAGCATATATTGCACATTAAAACCACACATACAGCAGCTTATAAACAAAAAGGCACAAACAAGTGGACACGTCACTCGTATGTGTAAACAGGGAAAGGATGAACCCCGATTTATTCAGATTGCTGCTCTTTGTTCAATAAGGGGTCTTTATTTTATGCACGTCTGCTAAATGTTGGACTAAACCACTTTCTATGTGGATTTTTAATCTGATGCAGTCCAAAGATTCAACACAAGTACTGTGTAACATACCAAAGTCGTTTAACACTAGTGTTTTGTAAGAGAACAAACATGTTATTATAGCATCAGCTTTTTTCATATTCATAATTTTAATATTCAGAAAATCATTTTCCCACATTTTTTACTATACATGTTGCAAAATATTATTCACGTAACCTAACACTGATGTTTCTCCTTCTAGCTTTTGATGCAGCACATTATCTACAGGGATGGCATGCTGCACATCTCTCTTTGCTCACTAACAATTCCTGTTCTTTTAACCTTTTCCAGCTTTAATTCACTGAAAGGTGTTTGAGTCATCGGCAGTTTAGAATTTGAAACCTGTGTACTTGTTTTTGTCAGTGGTACTAAGGGATCAAAGTACAACAACTTGAATTATGTTAATATTTAAAATAACTGTTTTGTTGAAATAAAGGTCAGTGTTATAAAATGTTGAACAGTTTCCTTTGACCTCAAACTTTGTTTAAGTGATTAAACATTTTAAAAGTGACTTGAGTTTACAATCCTTTAGTATATCCCCTTTACTATCCCCTCAGGAATTGATTGTTGATCAGGAGTTTAAAAACATTTAGTTTATTTGAACACTATATACATACTTACTGACTGATTCATGTGACAAGGAACCAGACAGAAAGTTACATCAATAATAATTACAGTAAAGTAACATAGCTGGTACAGTATTCAAAGACATTTTATATGAAAAAGCCACTGTCCCCCTCCAAATACAATACAATCAAAAAATGGTAGGATAAAAAAAAATGAATGTAGGCATGAGTTTACAAATCATCAGCTTCATTGGATGTTAAAGAGTTTGCTTCATTTTCTACAATTTTTAAACACTGATCTGAAAATTCAACAAACAGAGGCTCCTGCATGGCAGCCTTCATCGCATCATATTTGTTGTCTGCTGTGTCAACAGAGCATAATAACTGTCTCAGATGGGGATTGCAAAGAAGGTCTCTCAGCTCTTTTGACCGACCTGTAGAGGAAAAAACAAAACATGAATTATCCACATCTGAATTTGTTGAAAAGTTTGTTTTGGTTGGTCATTGGCTAATACACTTGACACTTGCTGCTGCCAGTAGTGACATAAACTGAAGCGTTAAGAACAGATAATGGGTAATGTTGGAGTAATACCTAACAGCTGGAGCCTCTGCAGAGGCACTTTGTCAATGATGTCATCTTCATGCAGAAGATCCTCAACACTCCACAGCTCTGCAAAGACAGTGAAGTAAAAGGAGGTTTTCACATGGAGCGTTAGAAAATTGTAAAAATTGTAAAATCTTCTGTAATCCATGGACCGATAAAAGACATTCCAAGGACAACTAAGACAATTTTGACAACTTTAAGTGACACAAATATAGAACATACAACTATATAAAGAAAGAGAATCACATGGATGGTTAGAGAGATGAAAACATACCAGTGTTGAAGACATCATTGGCTTCAGGATCAATAGGTGCAGGCTGCTCAAAAGGAACGCAAGCATCTATGGACAAAAAGAAAGAAACAAGAAATTAGATGGTGTATCAGAGGATAATGAGCAGCAGAATATTTCCTCTGAGTTTAATCACAACTGGTCCAAACCTCACACGGCTAAACCACTACAATAGTGATATCAAGCTCATTTACCTTTATGCCTCTTGTAACAGCCGAGTGAACAACTGTCAGAAAAAAAATGCAATAAGAGTTATTTATCTGGCAAGTCTGAATCAGTGTAACACAGTGACAATTGTACTATACAATGTATATGTGTTTGACTGAGATTATTCCAAGTAGGAGATTCTATCTATTTACACACAGGAAGAGTGGCCCGTAGCGTCAAATCGCAAATCGTTTTGACCTACGTGGGTTGCCGTCCCATGTGGTATTGATGTTCACATTTGTTTTCACGTGTAATTTGAAGGACATTATTTGGAGTCAATGGCATTTATCTCTATCTCTATTTTAGTTTTACAAGCATTTTCGTGTGTTTAAGGTCTGAGAGCCAGTGTCATGTTTTACGCTACACTGTAGGTCAATCGTAAATTAGCTTTAGCTCTTGGTGGATACTGCGGGTATATTTTGTGTTCTTTTAGGTTGAATCCAACTAACAAACAACAGAAAGTGTCTTTCCCAATAACGCCTACTGTTCTACTGACTCTAGTCGAAAATGACTGTTTTAAAGCCTGACTACCAAAAGAAAACCTTGCCAAACAAACACATCGATAGCTAAGTGGAAGTTAGCTAGTTAGCTAGCTAGCTTGCATACAGTCATTTAAGGTTACTTACTATCTTACTTTGCAGACTGGACATCTGTATTTCGGCGTTTGTTCGCTGCAAACACTGCATATCTGCATCTTGACAGGTAGAAAAAAGTTACAAACAAATCGGTCAACTTGATAGCTGCCGACGCATGTGGTATGATACCAGGAAAGAAACAATATCAGTTCCGGTTGAGCAATCCTTCAAAATAAAAGCAGGTGAGTTTCCTTAAAATTAAACCTGTTGTTCAACACCATAGACTGTATAAAATACAACACTGATGAAATCCAAGCATTATTCCACATTTATTCATATTATCACTTTAATATACTTTACACAAGCTGCAGATGCAGATAATTTGAACTATTATTGCTTTGTTCTCACCATCCAGTTAAATACACTAATTTACGGGTTTTGTCCGTTTTTCAGTCAGTCAAGGAATCCCCCAAACAGCTAATACCAATAGATCAAATCACAGAAAAATATCTCTAGGCTGCAGGCCGTAACCTTGAACATTATGAAAGCACTGCCACTTGGCTTTGGTGTCTGGATGTGCATAGCACTCTACTATAACACATAATACAAAAAGGTAAACAGCAGCTCATTCTGTGGGCACAGGTAGATAGTTGGGTCCATTGATCAAGCCAGGCAAAATGAGAAGGGTACAGGGAAAGATTCTGCTTTTACAGAAACTAGAAAAACACTCAATATTGACCAACCTGTAATATAACTTACTTAACAAAACTAAACATGTTGTATTAAATTGATGCAAATTGTTTTATTATCAGATATGAGCAACAGAAATAAAACAATCCACTGTGGTTTAGTTAACATCAGTTTTTATTGAATCGAAATACAGTATAATATCTTATGCACCCACAGAAATGAATATATCTATCTCTATATGTTTATCAAGCACACACCACTGACCTATATAGCTCAACACAAACTATTCTTGCACAGCTGTAACTTGAGAGCCGGCGGTCTTGTTACAGGGTAAACTAAGGAATGGAGAGCTGGCATATGACTGATTCAAGGAAATATTCCCGGCGTCACATCGCTCCATACACTGGGTCAGGGAAGGCAGAGACACTTGGCCATGGTCAACATCAGAAATCCAACTTGTGTCCGGATCTGTGAGGAAATCAGAATTACATGGTCATCACAAATCATATCCTGTTGCTGAGGGTCATTTCATTCACCTGCAGATTATTTTCTCAATTAATCATTGGGTCTGTAAAATGTCAGAAAATAATGAAACATGTCCATCACTATTTCCGAAAGCATATGTTGACAAATTCCCATCACTTGTTTTGTCTTACCACAGCCTAAAAGCCAAAGATATCAAATTTACAATGACACACAACATGAAAAAACAGGATATCCTCACATTTGATAAGCTGGAACCAGCAAATACATGCCATTACAAAAGAACTGAAACAAATAATTGATTATGTCAATTGTTACCTATGAATTTTCTGTCTGACTAACTGATTAAACATTTTCATCTTTTTTGACATTATGCTGGACTTAATTGTGATGACAGCTGCTCCAATATAAAGGCATGAAAACATCAGGTATTCCACCTGTGCAAAAACAAATTGAACATGGATTGATTGTCTCATGCTACAAACAGAATAGGTGGAATGAAATGACCACGATGAAAAGCTCGATTCATATTGTTTTTGCTATAACAGTGACCTAATATAGGTAGAAGAAAGCAAACTTGAGTTTTCCAGACTAGAACACAGTGATCCCGAGTGTAAACACAAAAGAAGGCGTTGTTCACCTCATATTTGTGGGAGTTAACTGCTTGACTAAGCTGCAGGATCTTGTTGGTGATCCAAGCAGGAGGCAGTTTTGTTCGATCCCAAAGGTTGATTGTTGAAAAAATAAGGGGTTTACAACTACAGGTAAACCCTATTTTCAAACTAGAAATGCACACTGTTACCTGTAAACGTCGAGGAAAGGCATCAAGACGACGAGCTCTTGGTTCTCCTGCGTTTCATTTGGCTGTTGTGAAATTTCTCTGCTATCTTCCTCTCGTGTCCTGCGGGGCAATGGCGATTTGTGTTCAGTTCGATTTCTCTCTTGGTCCTTCCTTTGCCACAAGCATGGCACGAGTATTCAAGCAGGTTGTAATAGTCATATTGGTCGTAATAGGCTTCCTCGAAAGAAGCCAGTCTCTCCATGTCTGTCGCCATTTGGAAACGAAGTGAAGCAGTTTGCAGCAGACGAGTCTGAGAGCGAGTAAACAGATGATGTCACCCTGTGTTTATATACAAGGAGTCACGTGATCGCGGCTGTGTCGCTCGGTGGTTTTGACTGTGGAAATATTGACCGACTTAGTGAACATACTGTACTGGTTATTTGGAAATATTGGATAGTTTTAAAATGCTATTTCACTTTGTATTTATTTTTGTCATAGCATGTTCATGTCAAAAAGTGGATTCAACCTTTGTTTTTTATTATTGTATTGTATTGTATGTATTGTTATTGTTATTGTCCTATTTTCTTTTGTTTCGCTTCTGTGTATATGTATATGAATTTGCATGACAAATTAAACAATATTTATATTCAATCAATGTTGGAAATTAATATAGCTCTCATGGCAATGTTGCTAACGCGTCATTATTTTGTGAGAAAATAAGTGACCAAAATATGTTTGAATATGGAAATGTAATAATCCAAAGGAGTTATGGAAGATATAGTTTACATTGCACATTCACGAGGGTAGTTTTACTGATTGTGATTGATTGTGTGTATAAGTTGATGCGCAAAGTACAACACGTTATATGAGATAGAATATAGCTACATAGTGCAGAATTAGATCAGATGATAATTTATTGCTTGCATATTAGATAGATAGATAGATAGATAGATAGATAGATAGATAGATAGATAGATAGATAGATAGATCGATGTCTATAGATGGATGGATGAATATTTATTTATCTGCAAAGGGTGATTACAGTGTTGCAGCAGTAAATCCATATGCATTAAATAAACAAAAAAACCCCCACACAGGCTGAGGTAGATAATTTTGGACAGATGTTAAAGTGTGTGTCCGCATAGAAAGCCATGTTCCGTGTTTCTGGACTGTTTTGCTTCTCGGCCCCGCCCCTGACGGCGTGACACGTCCTGACGCTTTTCCACGTCGCAGCTCTGTCTCACAGGCGAACCCGCTGCGTATGTATGCGTGTCTCCAGCTAGGCCAGACAGTGATGGCGGCGCCCGTCCTGAGAGTGTCCACCCCTCGGTGGGAAAGAATAGCTAGGCTTCTCGTTTGCCTGTTGGGCATACTGCTGTCTCTATACGCCTTTCACGTCGAGAGGGAAAAGGCTCGGGATCCGACTTATAAGGCTATGTGCGACGTCAGCAGCTCCATCAGCTGTTCAAAAGTGTTCAGCTCAAGGTAATTTGAATTCAGCAAAGAGCGCTCAATGAAGCTGCCTGCTATTGTGGCAAATCTGGGAAGGGCTGCGCGCTTCAAACTGTCAGATGCATTTCGCTAACATTTGCCGGCTGCCTTCTACAGCTAAGGCTAACTGCTAACTGCACCCGTTAGCCCACAGCGAGCTAAATTTTACTTAAATGAGCTGCCTGAAATAAGTTAACTTTTAGCTTATCATTCAATGAGCGCATCATTAGCCATCTAAGCTCGATGAGGCTAACTTCGCTAACCGTTAGCTAACGCAGCCCGTTTGATATACTTCTTAGCCGGTTAGCATCAACAGAGAGCAGCACTGTTAAATTTTCCCTTCATAAGTTGCTGGTTGCTAATATTAACTGATCATACTGGATGCTCTTCGTGTATGTGAGGGTAACACATCTGTAACACCAACTTTAGCACAAAAGTTGGCCATAGCTTGTTCAGTCTAGCGTTATTATTGTCTCTGTGTTGCTGCTGGTTGAAGTCATTCATTCCGCCGACCTAAACGAGCTTGTTTTTTGGTGGTTAGCTGCCTCAGTGTTGATCGTTTTGGTGCAACTTTTGAACCTACTAGCTAGCGCTCACGTTAGCTGTCATACTGCTGTCATTAGCCGACGTGCTAATGTCACCGGTCAGCTACCAGCCACATCTAAAGGGTTAAACTCTACACCCTGGCTACCTAAAGAGACAGTGCACAGACCTGCTCCAGAGGTCAGTGGAGAGGACTGAAACACTGTTGGACAACTTAAAGTTTCAATACTGCTCACAATCACACACTGTTAGCAGACAAACTGCCACAGCTGCACAGATAAAGCTGCAGGATCTTTACTTTAGCTGTGTTAATCAGAAGTAAACCAGAGTTGCTTTACTCACAAAGATGCATGCAATCATTTAACATAATAACCCTTTAAATTGTTAATACCGCATTTCTTGAACAAACCAATTCTGTGAGCTTGCCATACCAGCTTGACTCTCCATGCAGCCACGAATGAAGTTAACCCCACCTATTGAATCTCAGTAAATGAGTGTTTGCAATACAGTTGCTCGCAGCATAACTGGAATGCAACCTGTCCAGGAGTTATTGCATATTTGTAAGATGAGTGATTTGTTTGAGTAGTCGACACAGCTTTGCTCTGGTTGCTTGAAGCAAGCCGTGAACCATCAGTTGTTATTCAGCGATTGAATGAAAGTGAAGAATCCTTGCAGTTCAGTCTAAAGAGTAGATAAAGTGAATACCCCATTTTTGGTGATGCAACTTATTATATTTTTGCATACTGGAATTGCCTGTTTTTTGCATGCCTCCTCCCATGCCTCCGCCAGAGTGCCTGCTATCGTGAAAAAAATGGAAAACAACATTGTCTGCAATGTGGGAAAACATAATTTATTATGCACAAGGAGAATAAGCTCCCACAAAGTGAGAAATGAAATGAGATCGCTGAACACTGTGCACACTGTCACATGCTTTTTTGATTATTTTAAAATTGTAACATATGGTATCATCCCCAACTCTTACTATTCTTCCCAAATATTTAATAGTGTGGTGTTTAGAAGCTAACTGTGGTTATTGGTTCTCTAGACAGTTATTCTGAAGCACAACTGGGCTTGTGGTTGTGGTAAATGAGAAGAAATAAATAAAGGTTTTGTCTCCCTGCTCCTGCTGTATAGCCTCAATTGACACATGAAAACCTTTTAACATCATACTGAATTAATTCTAATGTTCACTAAGTTAGAATAAGAATATAATAACAAACTATGCACATGTTACACTATGTTATATTATGCAAGAAATTAAGTGAATGCTCAAAATGTTTGTAGCACTGTGGAGCAGAGAAACTGTTACAGAACACATAAAAAAAGTGTAATATGAACATGTTGAACAAGTTGAACATTCTCACTGAGTGAAAGTCATACAGTTTTTAATAAAGCAAAATGAATGCTATCTATCTCGTCTTTTCATGTGCTGTATATTGTGGTTTTCTTTGAAAGAAATCAATCAGCACATAAAAATAATGAAATTTGCCATAAATAGAATCTCAACAAACTTAAAACAAGTGGCTTCCTAGCAAGAGTTTTACAAGGGCACTAACTGGAATGAAACCAGTTGCATAAAGTTAAAGCCAGTGGTGAACAACAGACTGGCATTAACAGGTGGGCAGCACAAGTGGTTGTGCCACAGAAGTTAAGAGAAATTAAATGTCATCCTAGACAGACAAACAGTACTTAAAGAGTTCTTAACTCAACTCATAGTTCATTGTAGTAAAGAAATATGTATTGCTTTGCAGAATTTGTTTTCTGCTAAAAAGTCCAGACAGGTTTCATCAGTTGACCGATTAAACAGAAAATGAATTGTCAGCTCTCCTTTTACACTGTTGGTGGGTTAGAAAAACATTTGGAGATGTCACTTCAGAAGCTGTGAAAATGTAATGAACATATTTTTTACTGTTTTGTAACATGTTGTACACAAAACAGTTGATTGAGGAAATGAGGCAGATTAATCGATAATGAAAATAATCGTTCGTTGCAGCTTTAGTTCATTGAACTTTGCTAAAAACTAAACCAAACAAACAAACAAAGAACTCACCTAGCTGCTACTTCAGGTTCATGGAAAACAAACATTGAAATTAGATAGACTTCAGCTGTGATCCAGCCTGTTACATTTCCCACAGTTTTCTTCTATACTCCTGAAATAAAGTTGTAACTGCCGTCTTTGCTGGTGTTTTTATGTGGTTTAGGTGGGGTCGAGGATTTGGACTCCTGGGCTCAATTTTTGGAAATGACAGCGCACTGAACCAACCCAACAGTGTCTACGGGATTGTCTTTTATGCCTTTCAGCTTCTACTAGGTAAGATGTCATTTTCTATAAAGTAATCTGCTGCTGTTGATAATTCAGGTGACGAATCTCCCTAGCCATTGTACTAGCGACCAGTGCTGACTCAACAGTTTGCCTGTCATGGCTACATTTGACTAATCCTGACTCACATGACAGTGACATCACACTTAGTGACCACATATAAATCTGATTAGATTGCTAAATGGCTCACGCTTTTTGAAGCTCACCCCACTGAACTGCAATCTTTTTTTTTTTGAACTTCTAATTAATTTCTACTAGTACTACTGCAGAGATACATAATGGTATCATAACAGAAAGAATAAGCAAGGTGATCAAAGTGCCGCAACTGCTGTTCCACAAATATGTTTGATTCTGATTAATGTGGTTTGTCCCAATCTGATTTTGGCAATGACAGTCCAGTGTGATCATAAAGTGACTTGTTTTAACTTGAAGTGTTTTTTTCCCTTTTTGTTATATTTGCAGTCACATTCTCCTCCCCTCAGTACATTGATGGTGTTGCTGACTCAGTCATGCTGGTTTGACATGTTTCCCTGCTGAGTGGCCTGTAGGCCTGTCTGGCCACCTGGCGCTGGCACAGAACAAGAGGTCCTTTTAGCCACAGCAGTTAACACACATTTGACTATCACAATAGCAGCACAGTTACGCCAAACTGCTACAGCGGCTCAAGATTTCCATATTAAAAGGATGACTGCTCAGTTTCAGAAGTTTCATTTTTCTCATGGCCTTGAACATTCCAGTATTTGTGTGTAGGCATGACTCCAGAATCTGCATAACCAAACCTATAATCTCTGATTAATGCCAGTGTACAGCATGGGACTACTGTCAAAGAGGACTTTACTGTAGACTCAAATGTTCTTATGCACATGAAATTAATGTTATAGTTGTGCCTTTTCCCATGATATTTTTCCTTTTCCTTTATTGTAACTTAGTGTTATGGATAGGGGAGGACGACATGGATAAAATCCTCCATCATACTGTCATTGTCTGTCACGTAATGTAAAAAATGATAAAAAATACAATACGTCCATGAAGCAATCTTGCACAATGATTTGCGACATTATGCAAATGTATTGACAAACCTTTGACAGTTAACAAATTGATTCAACCCCATGATATATATTGTCAAATCATCCACTCCTAGAAGAGAACATGTCAGAATGTGTTCTGGTCATCTCACCTGCTAAAAGACATCTCCTTTACTATCACAATTTAAATAAATGTATGGTAATGATTGATGTTTCCACCTGTATGGCCCCCCAGTGGCAGAATACAGGTGGTAGCATCAACCTTATCATCAGCAATTCCACAGTCTAGAAATTGTCCTGTTATCAAAACTTACTGGAGTAAAATTACAGAAGTATTAGCATCAAATTATATGTAAACTACCAAAAGTAAAAGCACTCATTAAGCAGAATGGCCCTTTTCAAGAATAATTTTATTCTAACTATTAAGATAAGATATACCTTTATTTGTCCCACAGTGGGGAAATTCATGAATATTACTATTACTATATTACACAAACTATTAATGTAATAATGTATTGATGGCCTTAATGTTGCAGATGATAAAGGTGGGACTAATTTTAATTACTTCATATACAGCTGGGTGATCTATAATAACACCATGACTTATTAGTTGATTATAATTAGTTTTAATGATCTGAATCTGCACCGTAACTAGTCAGGAAAGCTTTAAAATAAATGGACTAGGTTACCTTCCTCCACTTTATCGCATGTGTATTAGGATTTCATTTTTTATCGTTAATACTCACTGACTTTGATAAGGTGTAAAACATGGACTCTAATGGAACACTCGTATTAAATCAAGTACAACCATTACCTCTGTGCTTCACAATGAGCACCGTGAGCCGTCACAGCCCTCATATATGAAGCTGGAGTCATCGTTCAGTGGGACTCAAGCATGTGAGAGAAACCAGGAACTGTTTAGCTTGGTATTTTGCCAGTAAGACAAACCAGAACCCTACTCTGTCAAGTTAAGTATAGAACACCCATTGCTTTTGGAATCATCTGTAAATCCTAAATTCATATCTAATATACTGTAGATCATGGGAAAACTTGCCGAATGACATTGAAATAAGCAAAAAATAAGCATCTGGAAGCAAAAGATTCACCTCATCTGTTGTTCAGCAGTGATTGTTCCCAACCTAATAAACCATCATCAGCACAACACTGAGGAAACTTGGCCTTAGAACTATGACTACTGCTCATGTGACAGCAGAATAATATGACCAGTCTATTCAATGTTTAAGCTGAGTGTCATCACGAGGATGCTGGTAACATAAATAGAGAACTGTTTCAGGCTGAACGCTCTGAGGAAAGAGCAGACTCATCAGGCTGCTTGTGTGTTCCAGGTTATGTTTTCCTGATTATTGTCTAAGTTTTAGTTTGTGTTTCTTGCCGTAGGAATGACTGTCAGTGCAATGGCCGCCCTTATTCTCATGACGACATCCATCTTGTCGGTGGTGGGTTCGCTCTACCTGGGCTACATCCTCTACTTTGTCCTAAAGGACTTCTGCATCATCTGCATCACCACATATGCGCTGAACTTCATTCTCTTTATTCTCAACTACAAGCGACTGGTTTACTTGAATGAGGCCTGGAAGCAGCAGCTTCAGGCCAAGCAGGACTAAGCTGTCGAGAGCGGCAAGAAAAATATGATAAACAAACAACAACAACAAAAAAAAGAAATGTGACCTCTGAACATTTGACTTGCCACCAGGAGACCTTGCTTCCAAACAATGTTTATTCTGCTGTGTGTTCAAAAAAAATGAAGAAATTTAACTTAAATGTTGGGCCTGACATCTCAATGTTGCAAACACGGAAGGATTTATAAGTGAAAGATGATTTTCTTTTAATTTCTTTTTCCTTGTTTAACATTGTACTCACTTAAGGAAGGGGCTGGCTGGCTGTGTGTGTGTGTGTGTGTGTGCGTGTGTGCGTGCGCGTGGGGAAACACATCAACCCGAGCAAGCAGAGGCAGAATGCCACAATACAGAACGATGGAGGACAGCTCTCTTTTGAACAAAAAGGATCGCAGAACGGAAGAAAAACAGGACATTAAAGGGGTTTACTTGAAATGGTTAGAAAGGTCCTATTACTGCACAGCGGATCTGCACTAAAAACAAGGAACCGAATAATGGGTCCCAAAATTAGAAGAAGAAGAAAAAAAAACACTCATTAGGTCATTGTACAGTTTGCAGATAAGGTTCTATGGCAGGGTGGGGAGGGGCAGAACGATTAACATTTATACAGAATAGTTTTTTTTTCATGTTTACACTTTGTAGTACGTTTCTTTTCGAAGAGGACCACTAAAAAATAAAACACAGGACAATGTGAGATATTGTGTGTAGATCAGTCAAATTGTTTGTTTTTGCAATTCTGTAAATAGCTGCTGAGCAATATTCCAGGCTAGATTGTGATTTAGTGTTGACACAAAACCTTTAAGGAAAAGATAAAAAAAAGAGAATGGGAGAAAACATCAGTAAATCTGGAACAAAAAGTGATCAAGGTCACAGTTAGGTGGAGGAGTCTGAAGATGTGCTCGGGGACATCTTCCGTCCTGTAATCCTGGTCAGGCATGCAGTTCAGAGTTGTGTGGATTTCTTTGTTGTAAGTGGTTAATGTTTCACCTGAAGCCACCAACACAAGTCTTTTAAAACGGAACTATAGGTTCTTCTCATCACGTTTGCATAAAGGCACCCTCACCTTTTTTTTTTTTTTTTTTGTGTTATTCTGTGAAAAGCATTCCTGACCACCACTTAAGTGGGATCCATAAAGACTTATGTGCCTAAAGGAGTGTTAAGGTGAATTACCTTTCTTTTTTTTTTTTCAATGTTTTGGGTGTGGGTGGGAGGGGTGATGCCATGTTAACACCAGTCTTGCTTGTTGTTTTATTGTCACAGGTCCAAGGCTTTATTTTTATGATCACAGTTTTGTAAATTGAGATACCAGTGAAGTGTTTCTCCCTCCCTAATAGAGTCTCATGAGGTAGCAAAGGCTGCTACACTGTGATTGTCCGCTCATGGGTAGAGTGGCCTGGTGGCAGAAGCATCTGTTTTCTCGCTGTTTCAGTTGCGTTAACGCTCCATCTGGCTTTTGTTCACTGTCCAGCCTGTATACATTTGATGTCAATTGAACGGTAACGGTGATCTTGCCAAGCTGAGTTACAGTTCATTTGCAGGATGTGAACGAAACTTGGAGAATGTCACGCTTTTGCTGACACGAGCGGCAGAAACCTAACAAGGTGTAAGATTGTGTAAGGGAACAGTATGTTAAGCCATACGTGGAGTTTGTGGGATGTTTGCGCCAGAAGGAAAGATATCCAGGTTACTGATGGTTTTCTAAGACGAACAGCTGCAGACACTGAAGTTTCTCATTGAGGGGTTCATCTAACATAGCAAGGTTTATACAGAGACACATCACAATATGGGGCAAGCAGCCACAGCCTGGAGCGGCTTTGCTAGAAATCCACAGTATTGTCAGTTCAGTTCAGCACCAAGTGAAAGAGTAGGAGCGTTGTCTCTTTTCCATCCAGAATCCACTGATTAAAGCATCCTACTTTACAGATGCATGGTACACTATCTCCTGGCTTTAAGCATATGTTGGCCATCAGACAATCTTACACACACTGTCAAAGATGTAGAACAGTCGTAGTAATAACTGTATTGATGTGATTCATCTGTGGTGTTAAACCAGCTTGTTAATAGTTTCCATTACTGCTAGTCTCCATGCCCCTTCACATTTACTAGAATTCAAGTGACAGTTTATTTTTGTGGTGCTGTCAGGAAAGTTATTTCAGTGACACGCTTCCTGTGATAACATATGAAGTCATCAGAAATCAAGGTGATACTTTTTCCCCCCAGCATATTGTCAAAGAGGAACTTATCTCTTCATGCATGTTGTGACCCATTTACTACTTATCATATACGGGCTGTGTTACATCACTGTTAGCCATTTTCCAAACATAACATATTTTAAATATTATTTTATTCCAGGCAGACAGTTTCCATTCATTTCACTATGGGATGATAGAGACTTAAAGAGACGCTTCCATCACTCAATCTGTCACTGTGAAGATCATATATATTGTATCATATATATTGTTCACTATGCCATGTCAAAAGGAATGGCATCTACATTACCCACAATGCAACATGACCGTAGCCCTGACTCAAGTGACATCACTTGAGGATATATGTCAGACTTATGCAGCTCCCTCTGGAGAAACAGAAGCTGTATATATATATAGCTGTATTCACATATGTAGTACTACTTCCAAAGAACTGTAAACAGACTTTGTCTAAAATCAGTGAAGTTTCCCTTTAAGCGAATTACAAATCTTTGCAAGCTCTTTGCATGGTTTGCTATGGAAAATGGTTGGCAGTTATGTCACCTTGACATGATTCGTAGTAAACCGGCGAAAACATGCGATCGCCAGTCCAGTCCTTTTTAAAACTATATGGTCCTCCATAGAATGATTTAAATGTTTGCATCATTTCTTAGCAAGTCATCTTTAAGATCTTCCTTCTACAGTATTGCCTTGTCGGGCTTACATCAGGTTTTTATTCATCTCAACTCAGAATGAGACAACCACACTGTTTTGTCTTTGTCCGTTTTCTGGGAAAGCCTGTGCACTCACATATAAGTCTCATGGATTCACTTGCACGAGACATTTTTTATTATTATTATTTAGAGAAGTCAAACTGACATAACTTGCAAGTTTTGTGGCAACAACTATGGGTCCTGTGAGTATCCACCATAGAACTGACAAGTATACAGTAGGAAGCCTATTATTATGATTCCAGTCATATGCAAGCCTATTACACTAGTTGTGTGCAGTTACTTTAAAGAAATGGGTAAGAAATTTGGATGTTGACTCAAAAGTCAGAAGTCTTTGGCTGGTGAAAGGATCACAATGTCATGTGATGATTTAATGTCAAAAGAAGGTCAAAACGATAGATACTGCATTCTCATTAATATTCATTTAGGCCCTGAGGTATAACTGCCATGTTAGTTGCATCACCAATGCCAACAAAAGTGCCTTCTGTTTGATCACTAGGCCTTGAGCCAAAGACGAGCAACAGTAATAGCCTTGTAAAATGAAGAATGGTAACTGTAACAGGCACGTCTGCTTGCCTTCCTTAAAATGTAATCTGATGAATTGGTAATTCCAAAAGATTTGATATCCACTCTAGGTGCAAAACGTCATTCAGAAATTGCCAGACAAAATGCCCTGTCAAATCAATGGCCGTTCCTTTTTTCCTTCCTGAACTCCACTATATAATTATCATCTTTATTTTGTCTAGCTAGGACATGTTTGTTAGCTAAGAATACACTCTCTTTAAACTACATGATTGTAATGTTCTTTTTCATCATTAATTATGCCCTTTAGCTGTATAGACTGTTAACATTCTGGGTTAATTTAGGTTAAAAAAAAGTTGAGGGGTTGGAGGGCTAGGAATCCATGTGTCAGCATAAAATGTTTATTACATTTCTTTGTGGAGGAAAACTTACTGGGTTTGCTTCTGTATTGCCAAATATGTTTTAAAATGCTGTATTTTCTTACATGGAAAAGTGTTACATGAATGGTAGGAGGGTGCAAAAAAATAATTTGTTTAAATCCAGCTTACTTTAAGGGAAAACTGTGGAAAAAGGTTGACATGAGAACATTTTTAATTGTGTCATTGTCATGTGGAAATGATCTACCATTAAAACATTCCCTCTGAAACGACCTGTCACTCTAAGTTCTTTGAATGAAATTGAATGCTGTTACAGATCTACTAAGAGTGACTTAAGTAAAACTTGGCTTTGTTTGTTCCTTCCTAGTGTGACTTCAGTGAGTAGGGACAAAATCCAGTCCTTATTCTGTTGAAGGCATGTTCATCTGGGAATGTCATGTATGTGTTTATTTTTTAAAGACTGAATTGAAAAATTGCAAACCTAAACTTTAAGGTGGAGGTCCAATGGTATTTAATACTTAGTACTCATTTTTTGGTCTGATTCCTGGTTGTTAAAATATCTGCATTTGTTAAAGGGGGACTCCAGCTATTAATCATTGCACTTCCATAACCGTGGGGTCAAAAAACACCAAAAGAAGGGATCCTACAATTTCTACAGAAATAGTTACAACACTGTTTTTCCCAAGCTTAGTAGTGTTTGAGAAGTAGAGTGAACTTTATGTGAAAAATAGGTGGAGTGCCCCTTTAAGCTCATTCTATTAAGTCTCATATCAAAACTTTTATTTTCTCTCTCTTAATAGCAAAGAATACTGCACAAGACATTTATGGAGTAATTTAGTCATTTTCCCACATCTGGCAACAGTTGGGGTTTAATACTTTGATATTAGTTTCAGTTCTTAATTAAGACCCGATTTTAACCATTACTTATATTTTTCTGAAATGTTCACCATATAGATTTAATAAGAGACTAAAGAATCTCAGTCCTTCCAAGTCGGAAGGACTGAGATTCAACATCCAAAATCAATACTGGATGCAGATGCATTAAAATGCTATCAGACAGCAACCTTTCATGACAGGATATTAAAAATCAGTATGTGAACATATACAGTATTTTTCAAGTTTTTTTTAAACAAAGTTATGTGTCTGAACATTGATGTTGCACTGACTAAGAAAAAGTACTGAATGTGGATCAGTCATATCTGTTTATTGGATTGGTTTTAAGGTCTTGAGGAAGTTGTTGAAGTCTGTGTATGTGCTGACACATTCATCTGCAGTTGAGCAACAATTATTGCAGCAATTACAACTGGACTGAATCAAAGAAGGCGGTTTTCATTCTTTTCACATCTGTTTTGTGATAGCAAATTGGAGATTTTAATTAAATGTCTAGTACTAGTTATCATCATCTATTAAGTAAGTATGTTGCTACAGTAGTCACAGTTTTTTTAAGAATCTAAAACTGAATGTTAATATTCAGTATTTTTCCAGCCACAATACAAAGGTCAATCATGTGATAAAGTCAGTTACTTAAGGTTAGATAGTGAAAAGTCTGATTGAAGTCACGCCACCATCAACAATCAATACGTCACTTAACCCTTTAGGTGTGTGTTGACTCTTTGAAGACAGCTCTAACTTGGTGAAACAGCTCTAAGACTGCACTTCAATATGCTCTGCAAAACTGAAAATGCTGGAAATGGTTTGAAAAAAAAATTACAGGTTTCTTATGTTTTGTTTTTAATAAGTTGCTTCATATTCATTCAGATCAGAACAGCGATGGTTTTCGCTTGATTCACGTATAAAAATAAAACACTCTTATGATTAGATTCAGCATTGCAATTCACATTCAATACTGTCAGACTGGTCGCACAGAAATGCTTCCAACACAGCTGTTACATCAATCTGCTAAAACAATGGTCTATGCATTCATTAAAAAAAAATAACACATGGAGGAAAAGGAAGATAGAAGAGATAGTGTTTTAACTCCTTTCTTCTACAGTGTCTTTGTAATGTTCTCGCCCAGGTGTCCTCATATCACCTGACAGGAGGAATGTTCAGGGCGAGTCACTAAAGAAGGCTTTTGATTGGTATTTGAACTGACACCTTTTATGACAGCAATGAAAAGCACTACCTTCCGTATCTGTATCGGAATATTCTGTAACGACTAAATAAATGGCTACACCCTTGTTTAGGTGCATTGGAAAGGAACAGACTATATATAACAATTGTAATTATTATCATTATAAAAATGAATGGCATCATTGATGAGGCACTAGAGGCAACATTTTAGCAGCATCAAAAACTGCTTTTACGTTCTGAAAATGTTGCAGATTAACCTGATTGCAGTGTCAGTGATTCATATTGCAGACCACAGGAATAGCACTGCTAAACTGTGTTTCATGGTGGTTTGAAGTGTCCTATATACGCTTTAGTAAACTGCCTCAAGAAAGTGACTGAAATTTACCAGAATTTTCTGTAAAACTCCGTTTACATAGCATCAAGCCTGTCCTGGACTACCTGTGCTGGACTGGGTGTCCCACCTGGCAGGTTTCATAGTGCACATGGGTACTTGCTCCAAGGAGGGAGTCTGCCTGTTTCATTAGCCAGTCTCCAGTACCTGTCCCTCAGGATGAATGCCCCTGCTTTAGGCTGCCTTTGCCTGGTGAAAACCCCCTTCTTGTTCCCCACAACACGGGTGACCCCTGCAGACACAAGAGGGATCAACAGAAACCATGTCATACACAGGGCCCCAAAAACAAGAGCTTTCTGTCAGGCCAATATGCACATCAGTTCAGGTGTGAATGCCAAAAGCAAAACAGCTGAGTCTATAGCTACAGGTACAAGTCGTTACACGTGGGCAAAAACAGCACAGTCACCACAGTGTTCTGATTAATGTAGAAAGAAGAAGAGAGCCTGGAAAGTTAGCACACATCCTGATTGCCATTATGACACCTCCTGTAGGCTTAAACAATGCAAAGGTGATGCAGACTGAACCTCTCCATGCAAATTCACCACTTCTACAGCCAGAGCTCCTTTTCTGTCTATTTCAGTCACATTTTGCAATTGAACCAAATCTTTAAAAAAAATTCATGCTGAAATTGAAGAGAGGTTGTTTGAATCATGTTGCAACCAATAGCTTTGCTTTTGTAAGCCTGCTGATTTACTGCCTCCAACATGACTCGACTTGTGACCTCTGCACATACTAACCTATTATCAGTCGTCCTGTTGGAGGCATGACTCATTTTATGATGTCTGCATGGAATTAATTCATAAGGCATATTGTTCTACACAGTACTGTGAGAAAATGAACGACAGGGTTGCAAAATAAGTGTCACCAAGCAGGTTATATATGAGCATCAGCCCACAACAACGTCTGCCTGTAGACGCCTTTCAGCATCAGGTGTTTACTGCAGTGTGAACAGTATTTTTTTTTTAACAATGAAATTTGCATATTGTACATCACTCTGGCAGATATGAAGGGCAATAAAAATGTACTCTAAAAGTGGGAGAAATGACAGCAGTTGTGCTTCTACAGGTTGTTTTGATCTGCGGTACCTTGTGCAGTCATGAAGTCGGCAAAGTTCCAGATGAGTTCACCAATGACATACTGCTTCCTCTTCTGGTCGAACACGTTGTGGTAGCTCTGCAGGACTACATTCTGGTACTCCTCAGTAAACATCATGGGCGGATCCTGGAGCGTGAAAAGACAGTTTCTTACTCCAAGTGTTTACATGTCTCTGTAATCAGAACCTCTCTCAGATAAGGAGAGGGTGTGGTTTTCCAAATCTGAAATTCCTCTCAGTCTTAGGATTCAACGAAAAATATAATACAAAAATAATTGCTCGTGCACTACAGTCAGGTAAGTGGATGTGGATGTGTGTGAATCCTCACACTGTGAAGCCCAGGCACAGCATCTGCTCCATATTCACTCTGGATGATGGGTTTCTTGTACTTTCCATACCAGTTCTCAAACTGAGTGTTGAGCTGCAAGGGGATGACCTCCAGGTGGCCTGGATCATGGTACCAGGAGAAGTAACTGTTTACACAGATTACATCCACAAAGGGAGCCTACGGACAAGACAAGAGAGAATAATGTATAGAGATGCAATTAAATCTTTTCAATATTAGGAACTATGGGGTGGCAATTTTGAAAACTGAATTGAGATGAGTCCTTTACTAAATTAGTAGCTGCAGCTAGTCAGTGACAAGCTTATCAACTAATCTATTTATATTAAGCTACCAACTGAAAGAGCTTCCTCACAACCCAGGAATGTGAACAATTCTAAGGTAAGTCGACAGCTTGTTGACCTAGTTTGGCCTTGGTTAAAGAAGAGCTTCAGTATTAGACTAAATTAACCTCTGAAGCTCAGCAGGATTCCTTGACAATGTGACTTTTACTCCCTTATTTTTCACCAGGCACTTTATCTGATTCACTGAAGATCACGATTTTAATACACAAGAACATTTAGTCATGTGTCATTATTTGACTTGAAATGTTTTCATACACAAGTAATCTTCATAAGAGTGTAGAACTTTGACAACATTTGAGAATAAGGTGTCTGAAAATATGATCAGTATCTGCCCTTAAAAAGCCTAGAAAAGACATTTCCTTGAACAACTTCAAAATATGAGCGACGTGCTCGCACATGAACACTATGTTCTGCTAAAGTTTTAACAGTTGTTGTTATTTCTCATGACAGATTTTGGTTTTCGGGTTTGACACAGGTGGGGCTTATGTGGAAAATAGTGACATCTCTTATCTCTCCAGATTTAGCAACATTACATTGGAATATGATGACAGTTGTGTCTAAGTTGCCGGCACTGTCAGACAGATCTGATCAAACACACCGACACATTCCTGATTACAAATATAGAGAGATTGAGTCTGAATGTTAAACATCTAATAAAGATTATCAAATAATGTTTCACGTTGTCTCTTAGTCATGCATATTTAATGTTACAGAAAAAGATTCTAAAACTTTTCTGAGAGCTAAGTTTTTTTTGTTTCCCTTAGTGCACAATATTGCATGTGTGTTGTTGCTCTCTTAGACTGTGCAGCAGTGTGTTGCTGCTCTCTCTTGGTTGGAAGCTTCAAGTTTCCCCTTGGGCCTCAGCCAGCACTACTGATGGGTGTGGCCAAAGTATATGATGTAAACATAATATAATGATATATATTTGACATATTAGTAGTAATTATTTTCTGTCAGTGCGCATGGCATATATGTGTCATACACACACACCTGCAGTAGGGGAAACAAGTACTCAACACATCATTTTTTTTTTCATTAAAACATTTCCGATGCAGTTATTTACATGAAATTGGGACCAGACATTTGTATTAACTCAATAAAACTACACAAATAAACAAATAGTAACATTCCAATCAGTAAAAAAATTCTAAGCGATAAAATGGAATGACACACTATGTACACACTCAGGTACACACATACACAGATGCATATTTTCTTCAGTTCTTTTACAAGTGCCTATTCTTGATTCAAATTTCTGTTATCTCTCCTGCCTAATTTATTGTGTCTATTTTTTATATTTTATATTCTATTTTATACTTTGTATTCTATATTTTTAAACAGTGCAATATATGAGAAGCAATGGAGATGTCAATTTCCCGGAGGGAACCTCTGAATGGGATTAATAAAGTACTCTGTCTGTCTGTCTGACACAGGGAAAAAACTGTATTATAATACCACTCTTTGAAAAAGTTTTACCCACTGCTGAATGCAGGCAAACAAATCTTTGTGACCAAGCTGTGAGACAAGAAACATATCATAATGACCAGAGGCAAAGCGTTTTCCCAAGACCTTCTCAATGACATTTTAAGCAATGGCACTGGTTATCGATGGATTGCTCTACTCCTAACTGTTCCTTTAAGCACCACTGAGTTCATTATCAGCAAGTGGAAGGAACATCATTCCACATTCCACATCATTCTGACCCACAGGAGCTCCTCACAAGATTCCAAATCCCGACTGGAACTCCGTGAGAATGTTTTGTTCGTTCATACCAGAAGCGATTTGAAGCTGTCATTGTAAACAAAGGCTTCTCCATCAAGCATCAAATGAATTCAGTTAGCATGTTCAACAATTTTTTCCTGTGTCCTTCCACTTTATTGCATGTATTTTGTTAACCGACTGAAATATTATCATTTTTTTAATCTGTCTAGTTTCATTAAGTAAGTGGTCTCAATTCCACGTGAATAGCTGCATTAGAATATTGTACATTTAATTTTTAAAAAAATGATACTGAAGTGTGAAAACTCACCCCTTTGTCCCTGGCATAGTTACTGTCTGTGATGTAAGTGACGGGCCGAGTAGGGTCCAGAGCTTTGGTATGTTTTATCAAGGTCCTGTAAGCAAAATGAAAAGCAGTTTTTTAATGTCATGTAATCACTACAATGTCAAAAAAAACCTTCAGTTATATTTGTGTAATTTGAAGAGAGTGGTTGGTGTGTTACAACTCTAGAGTGGCAAAGCACAGTCTCCACACACCATGAATGGTGTGTTAGTATTTGACAGGTACTGTAGATGGGCAAGGCCAGTATTTTTCTGTTCCCTGTTTGTCTTCATGTGGCCTCAGGCTATTACTGAGCTCCAGCTGTTAGCATTCAGGGCAGCTTCATTTCTACTCTTACTGCATTCCACAAATGCATAGAGAGTAAAGTTATAGGCTGTGACTGCCTGGCTGTGACCGGGGAGTATTTTGCCTGCAGACACAAACAGACCGTTTAAAGCTTTCAGGGCGGGGGGGGGCTGTCCCAGTCAACTTCGGGCAAAGGCTGGGGACACCCTGGACAGGTCGCCAGTCTGTCTGCCCCAAAACATTTTTCTTAAATTTTTCAACTTCAATGCACAGATAAGTGGCACATTGGAGGTAGGAAAAAGTGAATGATCTTGCACCCAGAAGGGGCAGATAAGTCAACAGTCAGTTTGCGTATGAATGAATATTTGATGACTGGATCCATTCAACTCTAAACAAAATGACCAGTACTCACTTGAAATAGAATTCAGCAGGGGGCATCTCTGAAGCTGGCTCATTGGCTACTGACCACATGACCACAGAGGGATGGTTCTTGTCCCGACGTACAAGCTCGTCCATGACATCCAGGTGATGGGCCAAGGAGGCATTTCCAAAACTGCGACTTCATTGGTAAGACAAATCACAGCAGATCCACCAGATTACTTCAGGCTGCTATCCTCAAACCATGCAAAACAGTGAAGACTTCTCTGCTCATCAGCAACAGATTAGAAGAACAAATTGTCTTCTGCTGTGACTTTCATTAAACTATTTGATGAAGACAATTTTTGTATGTATTTACACTGATTTCCTGATACTCAAAAGAAAAAAAGTTTTCAAGTTAATCTTGAAAAAATAGTCACTTACCCATCTGTACATTGAAAGAGTTATTGGTTATAGTAATTTCTGTAAAGAGATTGTCTCCTAGCGCAAATCCAAAGGAAGAGATGGGGACTAAATCCATAGTGCTTGTTTGTTCAATCATGCATTATAAAGTTCCGCGGAGTTATTCAAACCAACTGGGTTTCTTCCAAAGTAATAGTCTTCTTGGTGATGGGTCTGTCCTCATACAGTAAGGTGTTTACTCTGTTGACCACCCTGAACCCTCAAACAGACCCAAAGGTCATAGAGATGTGAGCAGTGACACTTACATGTCTTTGATTCCCACGCCCGGGCACTCATCGATCACCACGATGCCATGGCGGTCACACATCTGCAGGATCTCCTCAGCGTACGGGTAGTGGCTGGTGCGGAACGAATTGGCCCCCAGCCACTTCAATAAGTTAAAGTCTTTGACAATCAGGGGCCAGTCCAAGCCTTTACCTCGAATCTACAACACATGGAAAGAGCAAAGGAAGGTTGGATTATTAAACTGAATCCACTTTTTCTACCAAATTTCCTGTCTGTTATTAGAAACTACATGTCCATGTGACTCAGCTACAGGAAAGGTGGTAGCTCTGTTCAGATATGTTGCTTGAAGCTAAATGAGTGAAGGCCTTTGGTCAAGGTTTTGCTTCCCTCTGGTGGTACTCACATCAGAGTCCTCATGTTTATTGACTCCATGGAAATAGAAAGGCTTGTTGTTGATGAGAAACTGGGTGCTGGTAGCACTGACTGTGCGGATTCCAACGGGTAGAGTATACACATCCTCAAACGTGGATCTGTCATCGGCTGCCATTAAGCGAACCTAGATGTTAAAGCGCAAATGTCAGTCACATTTTTTCTTGTATCTCTTTCAGCAGACATTGCATTATGCTACTAAACATAAACATGCAGAGCATTATAACAGGTATGAGTAAAAGGAGAGAGACAGACAACAGCACAGCTTCACAGTCTGCATAGTTGAAATTTAGGAGGGAATAAAAACACTTTGAGTTTATATTACTGCTGAGTGTTAAAGTGACCCGTCTCCCCTCTCAACCTGGCCAAATCCCTCCTCAACTAAGTTGATTTGAGAAAGTTACAGCACATCTCTGGTGGTAGAATTGGGATTGTATTGTATCATTACATATATTAATATCCCCTAATCCTAATTTAGGCTTGAACACAAGGTGAAGGTAATAATCTTGTGATTTTCCTCATTGTAAATATGTTGTATCTTAATAATGACCAACTATAATTAATAATTTGATCATTTGTTCTTGGGCATGTATGCATGAACGTATGTAAACATGTTGTCTTACCTCCATAGAGTAAAGATAACCTGGATTCTCATGCATCAAATACGGCCACCACAGCTTGACATCTGCTATTCTGAGCACTCCAGATGGCTCATTGGAGGAGGCCACACAGTGGCCATCTTTGTCGATCAAAGTCACCTTCAGGGTGGCACTGGCAGAACCTTGGACTGATACCGTGTATTTGACTACACCTGAAACAGGGAAAACAACACTCTGAACAATGTCACATAAAAAGACACAAACAACAGAAAACTGTCTCTTCGCAATAAAGTTACATGTGATTTTTGTTAACAACCAGTTTGCTCTTACAAATGCTCTGCTGCTAGTGACAATTTGAAATTGAGTAAGCTAGTGGTTTCAGTGTATCTGGGTGTGTCCAGTTACCAATGTTATCCAAGACGTCGGTCACCACAGTGATGTCATCCACATAAGCCTTTGGAGTGGTATACAGCAAAACAGGACGATGTATGCCGGCATAGTTGAAGAAATCAAAGTAGATGTTTTGCACAAAAAAACCATCAGGATACCTGTTGAGCAATTACATTTTCCTCATTATGTGAACGTCATCTGTACCGTAAACAATAAAAACAGTTGAAGTGTAAGTGTGAACTAAACTGGCAGTGGAAGTATAAGTGGTCAAAAGCAACTAAATCTTCATAAAATTTCTCACAGCTAAAGTCAAAATGATGAAAGCAGTTGAAGGTCACTTGAAGTGTAAGATGTACAACCATTTGATAGATCGGTTAATGTGTAAATGATGAAAACAGTTGAAGGGTCAATTAACTTGTTCTAGTTCTCAAAAATTATAAAAGCTAAATAACTGAAAATACGTTTTAAAGTGAATGGGATGTAATGCATTTAAAGTTCAAATTACTTGTCTAACTTCAGAAACTTGTAGATTTGTGTGCCCATTGATTATTAAAAAGTTGTGGGAAAAAAAACATTTTAAACACTATAATAATGTTAACCTTGTAAATTAAAGCAAAATGAACTTAGCGCACAACTTAATTTAAGCTTTCATATTAATTCATTTGTTTTAATCAAAAATTTAAAAACTGGGATTACTTGGTGCGGTCGTCCATGTGCTGGATGATTCCTGGAGGAAGAGTCTCCAGAGTCAGAGTGTTGTTGACAGCGATGGTGACCCTGCACGGCATGGTTGGGTCCTTGCGGATCAAACTGCCTATCTCAGCCTCATAAGGAAGATGGCCACCTTCATGCTCCGCCACTTTCACCCCGTTGACCCACTACACAAGGTAAACACAATGATTCCAAGTTAACCTCATTGTTACAGGAGGTGGGGAAAAAAGTGTCAGATCTGATGCAAAAGACTTTTCCTTTTCTAGCTCTGACGGGAGTGGACTGGGAAGGTAGATGTGATACTCACCACTATTGAATAATAGTGAGCACTTCCAACTCTGAGAACCACTCTTGTTCCTTCATCAGTGACCCAGCGGGAAGGCACTACCACCTCTCGTTCGTACCACACCCAGCCTATGAAATCTCTCAATGTAGGGTCCTGTGTGATGTCATTGTAGCTGGCAGGAACTGGCATGTCAATCACCGGGCCAGTCTAGGGAAAATAAAACTTCAATGAAAGGATGATATTTTATTTCTAACAGTGCATCTGCTGTACTCAGTAGTGAGTTTGCAGTTGTCTGAATAATAATAGCACACTCCAAAAATAACAGTTAATAATGTCTGTGTTTTAGTTGATCTTCATTTTGCTCCTGTGACAATGGCTGGATCCCATCCTGGGGGTCAAGCCCTCTCAAGATAAATCTGAGGGGTCACAAGATGATTAAAGAAATAAGATATGAAACATATTTTCGTTAAGCACAATTAGATATGTTTTTCTGACTTTTCTCTTTATACTTTTTTGTGAAATGCGTTATACTTTTACTTCTTTTTGCTTCTAAAAATGTTGATGTTAAATAATTATCTTCATTCATATCTTCAACAGTTTTGATCTTCTCTGGTATCACAGTGCTGTCCACTGAAAAGCTGAATGTTTATCTCCAGTTCACTATAATATTCCTACAGCACATCGGCTTGCAGTGTCTTAGTGAGACACTTGTGATGCTCTGCACCTCCTGTGGTATGTCAAGCAGATTTATTATTATGTGTTTTAGAGGTGAGCCTGAACTCAGTGGCTCAGTCAGGTTTGATAACTGTGGCCTCTGTGTGTTATAATCAAACACAGAAGACACAGAACTTCCCTTTACCAGTATAATTCATGGAAAAGTAAATGGTTAGTGTGTGGTGCACGGAGGAATATACAAGAACCACAGATAGAATTAATCAAGTCATTCACTTAATATGAGTGTCATTCATAACAATATTGAACAGCATATAACAGAGGATAGCACATTCACATCAGGAGCAGAATTCTGTATGTGTGTTACAGATAAATAGACAGACAGATAGATGGATAGTGTGTGTATACAGACAGACAGATAGATTTTGTTTGTCCGAGTAGATTCATTAAAAAACATTATATTGTATTATTAATATGATTCTGCAAATAACTAGTAACTAAAGTTATCAAATAAATGTAGTGGAGTAAATAGTATATTTCTCTTTGAACTGTAGTTTATGTATAAAGTAGGAGAAAACTGACATACTCAAGATCTACAAGTACCTCAAAATTGTACTTGCAAACAGACTTTGTCAGAGCTGCTGTTGGCTGCTCACCTCTGCCAGGCGACTTTTATACCAAGCCTTGTCAAAGCCCTGGTTCCTGTTCGGGGACTTGTCCGCCCTGAAGGCCCACAGCCCGCTCAGCTCCTTCACCTCCCGGGAGGAGGACTCCCGGGGGAAGAGCATGCCGGTGCCCAGCGGGGACACCGCGTCCAACAAGGCGAACAAGCACAAGACACGGATCATCCCCATACACTTTGCTCCGACGATCCTGAATCACTATTTCAATGTCCGTAAACTTGTTGTCACGTGATTCGTCCTACAGTCATGTGACCGAGGAGCCGCCGTTCTCTCTCCCGCGCTGCCTTCGCTTACTGTCGGATATTTCTGGGATGCGGATGTGAGCTGTTTTACGTCATGCACCCTCCTAAAAACTTTACATTATCTTAAAATTAAAACGACACTATTTTGCCCGACCCAATGATCAACATATTAGGAGATTATTTCTTTCTTTTTAAAAAATTATTAAATATTCTTCATGTTTTTGGAAGCTGAAACAAGACCAAATAAATAAGCAGGCCCGTGCCCTGGTCTGGTTGGCAAATATAAAGGTCTTCAAAGGAAAAGAAAAAAATAGAATAAATAACATGATTAAACTAAAACGTTATTCTTAACCCACTTTATTGTCCTGTCATTAGTTTTAAATCGTCACTCACTTTTGCAACACCGTATAAATGACACTAGATGGCGCCAGATGCTCGTACATCAATGTTAACAGCAGCGCACAGAAGGGTCAGTCAAATCAGGTTTATTTAGACAGACAGAGTACTTTATTAATCCCTTTGGGAGGTTCCCTAGGGGAAATTGATATTTTTTTATTTTTTTATTTTTTTTGTTGAAAAAAAATTATGTAGCCCAATATCACAATCACAGTTTTCCTCAGGGTACTTTACAATTTGTACAGAAAAAAGGCCACTCTCCATCCTTAGAGAAAACAAACTTTTACATGGGAAAGAAATGGAAGAAACCTAATTTCACTGATTTGGTGAAAGTGTCCAACAGCGCCTCCATGTCCCCCCAAAATTCCCTTTCAACACATGGATGGATTCACCTGCTCAGGGGCCCTGGGGTCAAAATGAGTTTTGAACTCTCTTTAGATGAAACCCGGATTTGTTCAGAAATATACACCACATACATTTGTCAAGTAATAACACAGTTCCTACTGTAAGGCCCTTGTCATTTGAGCTCATGCTGTTTAGTGGTGTATATTTCCATTTCGCATTTGCAAATTAGCAAATTAGCTTAAGTGAGCTGGGAGGACACTATGGCATTTGGGGACTAGATATTACAGCAAAATATCACAAAATTATAAGTAAAATTATCCACCTCCTCACAAACTTAGTGACAGTGATACTAATGTGTTTATGTCTATCAATTTATGAAGCAGATGTTTGTGTCCACAGTGGCCTCATTTTTGTATCAGTTGTGGGTTGTGCTGTAAATTCACAAAGGATTGAGATGCATTGGTGGCCTAGATGTTTAAGGCACTGACCATGAACTGCAGCATCCGCCCGCTTATCTATCACCCTACATCTGTCTCGCCCGTCATTTCCTGTCAGTGCTCTACTTAAAAAATGCTAATAAAGGCATAAATTGGCCAAACAATGCTTATTTAATAATCACATAGATCATTTCTCAATTTGGATAAAAGCACTATTTACAAAATGATATGAACATACTTTCTCTGCACCTTTGTCTTCTCAACATTGTGGTCAATTACATAAATCATGAGGGAGTGACAAGCATGATGCTGTACATTCAAGTGTATTTGAAGAGAGTAGCGTGCCATGATTTGAGTTAGAATTAGGTTATCCTGCTAACAAGAAAGGTTCAAAACTCTGAAACCTAATTTCTGCAGATTTCTTTTTAGTATAAGATTATGAGACTGAAACATAACAGGCTATTTTTGACATGACAAAAAAGCTGGAGCTGTAATGTTATTTGATAAGACCTCTCAGTTTTAAAGGTTTTCTTGTCAAACTCGTACATTCTTCAGCCCAGTTTTGGTTTGAACTACATGGGACATTGGTTTATTCCCAATCCAGGTATGTTTCCAATTCCTGATGGCCACAAATTGATCTATGCTTTCTTTTCCCACATAACTTCTTAAACCCAGAGGGACTGACTCCACAGACTCTTGCAGACTGAACGCAACATGACTTTCTCTGTATTTTCTCTGTTTATTCTGATTTATCTTGGCCATTTTCTTCAACCCCATGACCCCCTGGTTGCCCTCCAAAAAGTTTTATTCTGATTCATTCTGGGGCAACATGTTTTCTCATTACATCAAAATATTTCACATTGACCAAGTGACATACCGGAGCTGAACACTATTCCCAAGACACTGTTATAATCAAATCAACTGAATTTAATGTCGGATATTTTTTGTTGTAAAAATTATGCAGTCTGGCACAGAAAAGTAAAATTTAGTGGGTATCCAAAGCACAAACAAGGCAGGTTTGTAATAAAATGCTTCACAGAGTGACAAACTCATCCAAACAATCCATAGCGCTGCCATCTGCCTGAAATTAATGGAAGGTTAATGGTGAGTTCAGTGTTAATTTCCGGTCTGAAGTCTGTCTGAAGTCATTTTCCCACCAATTCATCTGGGATGTTTCTTTGGTTCCCACTCCATGTCAGCGATGTCTAGTTACACATACCTTCATTAAAAGGATGGCAAAATCAAATATGCATTTGAAAAAGCATTCAAGCGTATGACCACAGTCTGGTGTGACTGTTGTCCTTTGCTGTAAAAAGTGTAAGAAAAAACTATAATTATGCAGCTGCAACCATCATGGCTTAAACTCTTCATGTAGCTAAAAAACAATTAAGACTAGACCACCAAGGACATTTTGAGGTGCCCTGGTGTATTTTTGTAAAGCTCTAATGACGCAGGTTGATTCCACCATGCTTCACAGAGCAACAAATTATTTGAGTCTTGGTAGCGTGTTCGGACCACTCCTGTTGTTTCACAGGGCTTCACAGGAAGTTATTGTCTTCTGCCTGCAGGCTTCTGCTCTCACTTTGCTGCTTGTACACATTTGCCATTTTGCCACATTGCTTTGACTCTTTCCCAAAAGTTGCCAGATCTCCACCGACTCAGTCACAACTTCAGGAGTGAAAACAGATTTAATAGCTTTATAGATAAAAAAAAATCAAGTGTTGTAGGTCTATTGGATTTTCACTCGTGTTTGTTTTTCCATGTACTGACCGTCTTCCCGGCCTCTCTGTGACACAGCCATGGTTCTGGAAAGCTCAGAGGAGCCGTCGGTTACAAAAGAAGTCATAACCTTGACCGAGAAAAAAAAGTTGGTGGAGGTCAGGTCCTCATCAGACCGCAGTGAGGGAAGCAGGGCTTAGCTTTTGGCAAACACGTCACTCCATCAGACTGCTTTGTTGTGTAAAAATCCTTGCTGTGACTTTCCAGTCTGTCTAATTGCAGTTATTGTCTCCCGCATTTGCATTTTACTAGGCAGCTTGTGATTGTGGGATTAACATGAACAGACATCAACTTATACGGTTGGTTGCTTTTGTTACTGTAAGGACGCCACAGGATCATAACAAAGTGACTTCTAGGTGTTCCTACCTTATTCAGAACATGTTAACTAGCTGTAAAATCAAATATAAATCAGCCCCTGATGACAAAGAGAAAACACTGCAGAAGCTCTTTACTTGTCATCTTTATGATATTCAGAATAAGTTATTTTAAGTTCTGCTTCACATTGTTTCATTCATCCCATCTCACTCTGTCTTTTTTAAGCGCTAGTTATTTTCACAGCCGACCTGCCGTGAACCTTCTTTGTGCATTCTTTTATGAATAAATTTGTTAGTCTGCAAAAAGCAAAAAGCAGTCAGCAGCGAAGCCTGTTTTAAAGGATGTTCATTCATGAATTATTGATAAGTAAACAGGGGGGAGCGAGAAATATAGGGGGGAATAAAGGGGGACACAAGTACCCTTGGTCTGAATTTTTGCTGCATTTGTGTTATCACTACATCAGTGGGGAGAGAAAACATGTTACAGCCTGAGCTCTGATCTGTAAGTTAAAAACCACAATATTCAAGATGAGCTGCTGCTTTACAGTGCACAGTGTGTGCAACCAGATCTGTACACTCTGTCAATGATATGATGATATCTTAAAATCCTTCTATCAGTCTGTATTGTGTGCAGACGTAGTTCATAATCAGATCTTATTGTTACATCTTGTTATACGCTCTAATAACATCCACAAGTACATTAGATGTCAGTTCACTAGCGTTACTCATTGCCTGCATTCAGTTTTGTGAATGACAATTAATTACACACTTTAACATGAATTTATCTGGTAGTATGTTATTTTATTTCTTTTATATGTTAGTCATCTTCCAAACAGAAAGTAGACTGACAAATACAAAGTCTAATAATAGTAATCCACAGTTATTAACAAAAACACACTGCTGCTAATTAACTGGTTCCAGTGTGGTGCGGATGTACTTGTGTGTTTCCTATAGTGCTCTCCGCATCCTGTCTCTTTTCATTGTCGAGACTGTCCACTCTGCTTGGATAAACATTTACTGCTCGGAGGCACATCTGATAAGAGCCCTGAATTGTGTGGCTTCGCTCCTCAGCTCTTCAGGCTGTAATCTCAGCCAACGTCAGATATTCCTCTAATTAATTTGTTGGGATTTCATTAGAGATTTGGGGAAATAAAATGGTAATGCCAAAGGACACATTGTTTAGACTGCGCCTTTATGTCTCACTCACCAATGTCAGTCCGAGCAGAAGGAAGGAGAGCTTTCTCTGTCTCCCTGCTAGAACTCCAAGTTGTGCCCAGTGAACATGTGCTACAAGGTGAAACCGGTCATTGAGACAGCTTGGCGCATTTCTTCCTCCACATCCTCTGTCCGGCCTGTAAAGTCCTTACTCCAACACATGCATGCTGTGTTGCAACACCTGAAATATTTTAGTGACTAATGCACAAAAAAGCACAATCAAAGAGAGAATAAAATTCTCACCATGGAGTAAAATACATATCAATGCTATGAATCTGGAAGACAATCTGAGGCACTGAATGCACTATTAGTCTTTAATAGATTATGGAGTGAGTTGACCATTATTAATGGGTTTGTAAATGTGTTGCTAAAGAGGTTAAGATGCAGGAAGCAGTTGGAATTTAGTCAGGTGGGATTGCCTTTTGTGTGACCTTCTAGCAGCCAAAACACAAAGATTTCAGTCCATAGAAAAGATGGAATTTGCATCTAATAGCATTACAGATTGAGGTTTTGCAGACTATTATATTAATGATGTTTTGACATATTATAGATGTTTTTTTAAAATGAATTTATAAAATGACTTTATGCACAATTGTCTCCCAGATATGAGTGTGGGGCAAAGGGAGGAAGCTAGCAGCGCCGAGGGTCCTGGGAGGCTCAGTCAGATAGCAGTAGTGGCAGATTGGCTGTGTGGGCGCATGCATGACAGAGTAGGAAGTTATCCCTTAAGTCCCGCTGTGCCTCCCTCTGTGCCAAGGTTTCACACTGCCAAAGTCCTGGGCTGTGATCAGGAGCCTGCAGAACCACCACCACCACCTCAGCAGAGATCTGCTCTTCCCTCCACGTTTTATTAACAGCTACATCCCTGCAGTAATGCTGAGTTTCAGAAGACACACTTCATGTCTTTTTCTGTTGCAGCAGCAGAGTGATTAGACTGCACGGACCACAAGGAGCAGAATGAATTTCAGCACGTCGACAGGGTTGCCATCTGTCAAAGTGTGTGGGAGATGTTGGTAGTAATATTGGAGCCCTGGATTTATACGCTGTTATTGCTCTGTTGTGAATGAATAAAAGTTACAAAACATCCCTCATTTCCTGCAGATGACATTACAGCAGACTGGTGGAGGCTGCTCCCCGCGGACGCAGTAACACAGACGTATGACAGCAGCTCCTGACACCACAACGTGTGAGACGTGAGAGCCGCAGCTGCTCGGGCACAAGGAGCCGCTCGATCGATTTTAATTCCAATTCGCAATCGCCTCCCTGTCTAACTGGTGGCGAAGAAGACATACTGCGAGATGGCTGTACTGCGGCTGACCTTGAGAAACACATCTTGAATATCTCAGCAAAATTATAGGCATCAATATCCTGTTTGTTCGCAATCTTGTTTTCACAGCTACCTGCATAGGTGAGGGACAAAACCCAGCTAAAGATTAACTGTGTCCCTGCAACCTGTTAATGGCACATCACAGGTCATGCGGCTGTGGCTGTGGATGGAAACATAATAGCTGTCATGGGAGCAGGGCCGACCAGAGGTCAGCGACCTTTTATGTGCGTTTGGATGCCTCATCACTTTTAGTGACAGGAAGCAGGTGGACTACTATTTGCTGCTCATATTGTTGTTGTGTGAATCACAATCAAATAACTGCATGGGGGTTATTTATATTAGACCCATATCACATGCTGTTCACATTCTGCTGTTTAAAATGAGCAAAACCGCTCTGTTCCCAAATGTGATATTCTGCTTAAAATTCATTCATTTTTTTCCCTCCTCATTTGGAGAGAGTTACTGGAAACATGGTTCGTTTTGATGATGGATTTTTCTCAGAACAACCGAGGCTCGGTTTTAACATTCAGACACCTCGAGGGTAGAACACGCACGCTGACTGGAGGCGGGTGATTTCTCCCCATCTTTGTCCTCCCTGTGCCAGAGTGACAATGGTGCATGAGGGAGGGAGACTGAGCCAGAGGGAAGAAGTAGAGGAGGAGGAGGAGGAGCGAGAGGAAGAGTGAAGAAAGGGAACAGGCATTTCTCGTGTCTTCTCTCACCGTTCTCATGTGGAAATCCGAGAGTTGAATAATTCATAGCCTGTGGGAGGTGAATAATGAATATGTGCAAGCGATTAAAGGATGCATGCTGATGAGCTGGAGTGAGAGGAGGGCTTCCCCCGCTGAGTGATCTCTCACCTGCTTCACCGACAGAAAAAAAAAGGAACAAATGAGCAGAGGAGCAAAAATAGCAACACACACATATCATTGAATACAAAGTGTTCAACCTGCACCGTGAGCTGGATATTACTGTTTGCAAACGCAATATCACCTCCATCCACGTGATCGGCTTGATGCACTTGTATGCGCCAAAGCTCTCCGAGTAAAACTGTGTAAATGGGGTGAAAAGGAGAATCCATGTTTAAAAATGGTGAATAATACATTGCTGCAACATCACGCAGGGCTGTGTCTGCATGCTGGGGTTTCCTCTGCAGGGAGGGGTGGGAGTAGAGCCGGTGCATCTGGGGTTTATCTCCCTTCCCCTAACACACTCTCTGTTTCACTGTGTGTGAATGCATGTAAATGATTCTCTGTGAAGCTGTGCATGCGTCTACGCCGACACATCTGAGCCCCCCCTGCATGTGTGCTTGCTTTTGCCGAACATGGGTCATTGGTTCCAGTGATAAAAGTAACTCCACGCATCCACCCACGCAACACCCACTGTTACGTACAACTATTCTAAATATACACCTCACATGTATGTGAAGAAGCAACACGCCCCCGGGGCAAGACAAAGGAGAACGCTGCACTTTTACTTATTAAAGTGCTGTTGGAGGGATGTGCATGTGTGGTTGAGGTTATAACCTGACAGTTTCATTGAAGCTGTAGCAAAACACCAGGGAGCAACTCAGCATGTGAGGCTGGTGTATGATGTGTGCCGTTAGGATTTTATTTTTTTTCATATGCGAATGTGTACAGCAGTATTACGACACGACAGAGGGTGTGTGTGTGTGTGGCAGTGCAGCCAAGTGAATCTATCTGTGCTTATTTGAGGCAGCGCTGAGGGTTTCCCGTTTTAATGACACCAAGCAGCTGGGCGTCCATTCAGCAGGTGCTGCAGGAATAATTCACACTGACAACACACACATAATGAGGAAACATGTAGGTGTAAAAGCTTTCAGACCTGCAATAAAGGTCACACAGTGTGTGAAGATATCTAAGTAAAAGGGTGTTTGGAATAAGCTGAACGATACATTCTCACCATACTGGAGCCCGAGTGGCTAAAACCACCACCTCCTCTGATTCATCTGCAGTGGAGTGGAGGCTGTCTGCTTCAAATGCTGAATGGAAAAAAATCATAAATCGCTTCTGTATGATGAGCCAACCTATATTTCCAGAGGACGGACAAGCTTTAGCGGGAGAAATCAATCAGCATATTAAAAATGTGGGTTTTAAAAAAAAACAGTCCATCTATGAATACACTCAGTTTATAATTACTGAATATAAATGAAAAATTCCATAAACAGATTTTCTACGATTCTTAAAGCCAAGTAAAAAGCAGAATGTGTTGACATAATTAAAAAGCTTTCTACATGTGTATCTTGATTACTAGTTCTTCTTTATTGTCTTTGCTAATGAATGACACCAAGATGTGACTAATGTCTGCCGTCTTCAAAGTTTCAATAGCCTCTACTGCCAACAATTGTTCTTGTTACCCACGGAAAGTTGTCAGTGGTTATCTTTAGAGCAGCATTAATCAGTCTGAAGTGTTTTTGGCCGCTTCGGGGCAGAAATCCTCAATGAGCTGGACGTCACAAACATGTTTGTTATGTGTGGCCTCAAAAAGTTGTTATGACTAAAATGTTAACCAACAGTTACTTACTCACATGTCCAATAGACACAAAGTCACCTTAGTATTAATGTGAAGTTTAACTGATCACCTGATGAAAGTAAGTCCACTATCCACTCAATCCTCTTAGCTCTGTTCTGGTTTCCATCAATTCCTAAGAAAAGTAATTGGGTCTTTAGCTGCTAAATGCTTCATTAAGTTCACCAGGTAGTTGAATACAGAAGAAGTCACAGTAAGAAAAGCACAGTTGTAAATAATAAAATGAATGGCTGAATTTAGCTGCTTTGCTTTTAAGGCCCTGATATCGAGCATGTTGGCTCACAGTCACACAGGCTAACAAGGACACATGAATGAAATACAGCAGTTGTCAATGTCAGTTGCAACATGTGCTTTTCCTACTATGACATGTAAAAATGTCATGCTGCGAAAAAAGGCCTCCAACAGCAGTGAGACGGAACCAAAACACTGGTGTTGCATGCTCTAAAAACCAAAACAAAGAGCTGAAAGGAGCTAAGTAGAGCTGAGGGGAACCTTAGAGTTGGTTGATAGGCCTCATTCTTTTTCTACTAGGGGCCCCTTTTTCATTTCACATCATCATTTGACCCACAGTTCATATGAAAATATTGATCAGTACAGCTTTAAGGCCACGGCTGAAACCTGCAGTGTATGAGATGCTGGGTTCAGTCTTGACGCAGCAGAGGTCCACGCTTCTGGTGGGGGTCAGCGGTCTCCAGGGTTGGACCAGCGTCCCGGGGTCTTCAGCTGGAAAAATAAATCAGCGTTCCCTCTCTCCTTGTCTGGAATCATCAAAGCCGGCTGACACAGCTCTCCTGTCACATTCCTCAACATGGCCAGAGGACGAAAAACACAAGTTAATGATTTCAAGGAAAATTTTAATGGATTGTAGTGTAATAAACTAGATTGAAGACATGAGTGTATTTTAATGTACTTATCATAGTTGTGCCATTTGTCACTGATTTCTATGCACATGACACATTTTGTTATTAGAGGAGAGGCGATTCAGAGAAGTTGTGATCAGTGTTTGGCTCCTACACACAATCGAGGACTCAGCTTCCTCTTCCTGCCTACGAGGAGACTGAATAATGGTCGGGCACTCTCACAGAGAGACAGACACAGAGGATGTTTGGACCATTTCTCCTGAAACCACACACACACATTCCTTTGCTTGGAACAAGTGCGTGCCACAGACGGGAGGTCTCAGTGTTCAGGAGCTCACGTGACAGCAGGTGTTGACTCAGAGCTGCGGCAAGTGAGCTAAGTGAGAGAGCCCTTCTCTCATGAACATTGGATAGTAATGTTTATGACACAGATGCTTCAAGGTTCCTGGAAGAATACATTCCTTAAAAATAGCAATCTGTCAGAAATATACTTGCATTTGTGCTGTAGAATGACATCATTCTATTATGTTGTAAGGTGGAATATAACCACTTGATCAAAAGAAAAAATGCTCTAAATGGTAGCTGACATTAATGTAAACTCATTTAAAAAGAAAGGTAACTGGAAATGTGAAAATGTCGACACTGTGAGGAAATTTGGTACACGCATGAATATTTCCCTCTGGATGAACTGTAATAGCTCTGGTGATCCTCTGAGTTTCAATCTGGCACCATCATCAAGTCAAAATATTCATTTTTCCAATATTTTGGTTTGAGACTATACATGCGTCCCAAAATGTCCAACAATTCCTTTAAGACGGTTTGAGGCTTAATCCATCCATCCATCCATCCATCCATCCATCCATTATCTACCGCTTACTCCTTTGCAGTTTCTGCAGTACTAAGGATGCCTATAGTGAGTAATGTCATTGAGCCATTTTTGCTTCTTTTGCGAAATAAATCAATACATTAGCTTTGAAAAAAAAAAGCTTTCATGGTGCCATACGTGTCACTTTTCATCAAAACTACCCCTACTATATCAGTCATATTCTCTGATACACCTCCACAGACGTAGCTTCCTGTATGGCAGCCCACGCATTTATTGTTCCTGGCATCAATGCAACACACTATTTCCCCAGTTCTTTTCTTGTGCTTGCGACAAGAGTCTTAATCTTAATTCCCGATCATATCAACACAGATGGCTCGATCTTCAGAAGTTGGTGCCAGCACACTGCGGGGACACCAGTACAGCAGGTCCGAAAGCCTTCACAGAATGGTACAAGTCATGTGGCCTAACTCACCGACTACCTGTCTGGCTTGACTCAGCAGCCTTATTCTCCCTCCGCCCTGCATCCTGGTGCACTAAGAATAGTTGTGTGCCATGACGCGACACAGTTTTCTTTCCCATTGTCCCAGGGTGGACAAGGTGTCTCTACTTTTTCCTATTGGAGACTCTCTGAGGCTGTGTCACACACAAGCTCCGACACAGTCGTAGGGCACGTAGCCATGGATTCACAACAGCATTTGAAAAACTCTGGGAAAGTAACCGGCAGAGTTTCTCATTGCGCTTCAAGTTTCGTGACGTGAACCCCACCACCCAAGTGGCGACGCTCTCTCCCTGTCCAGGTTTCCAACCCGTTGACGCACCTTGACAGATATTAAAAGAGACGTTAAAGGGATGTTTTCAGAAAAGGCTTCTGTGCCAAGTCAGCACTTCAAAAAAAAGAAAGTCTGCTCCATTAAAACTTTTTGGCAAGGTTTGCCAGAGGTTATACAATCGTACAGGAGGATGGACACGTAGATGGACGGCAAGAAAAATCAGAAACAGTAGAAGGGAATGAACACTAGTTGTAAAACATGGTGGTTAAAAAAAAAAAAAAAAAAACATTCATATTTTAATGGTATGTTTTGCAGTCATCTGTGTTCATATTGAAAACAACTACATGGATGTTCAATGACGCTTCTCCTCTTTTTAAGATGAAGCATAAGAGACATCACACACGCAAAGTTATTACCCTGCAGAAACAATATGGAGGTTATACATTAATCACCAGCATACAGGAACAGCATAAAAATAACAAACCCAGCTGGTCTCATAGATCATGTGCAGACACTACAAAACATTAAGACATCTGAACACAGATAATGTACAGGACAGTATGTGTTCAACAAACCTGACCTTCTTCTCTACTCCAGCCTGATAAAGTGCAATCAACAATGGCTTTATCCGCCCAGACAACATGTCGGTCACCACCTATCTTTACCTTGAAGACATGGAAGGAAATGCGCGATGTTAACAAGAAACTAGGTCACTCTATGTATAGAGGAGGACTGATTTTTGGAGCACGGCCTTCATCTCGATCCCTCTCACCTGCTTTATGTGACGGCAGCGTGGACTGGTATGATGTGGTCAGGCCAGCATGGGGTTTATGGTTAGGGGTCTAGGGAAGGTTACGATGGAATAGCAGCAGTGAGAAGAGGACAGTGATCATGAGAAAGTTGTGGCCTTGCGCACAGACCACCCTCAGTAAACAAAGCAGGGTGAAACATCTGGAACGGCCTGTAACATCAGCAAGGTTTTCACAAGTACAGCAGTCCTCTAAAATATCTCAGATTTGACCTTTCATAACCTGGTTTCAGTGGGATGTAAAAAAATAACATATCATAATTTAAAGTAGTAATTTTATAGCTTTAATTACACTATGCTGTCTGTCAGGTGTCGGTGACATACATTCATTGACCTAATTGAAGAATATGAAATCAACAGATGATGTATTGCTTTTCTTATCTCCAGTTCTCTAGCTCATCCACTTCCCCCCTGACTGAAAACAAACAAGATTCTGGTTATCTATCTCACATCCTCTCTCTGGGCTGGGTGTGTATGATGTCACTGTCCCTCACCTTACGTTCCTATAGACTCGTCACCTATGTCATCCTGTGTCAGCTCGGGGTCGTGACCCGGTCCCTCCCCGTACAATGTGTCTGAGACCTGTGGGTTGGGGTCGGCGGTTCAAGTCTGCAGCATACGTCTGCGACAAAACAAACACGATGGGAACACGACAATGTTTGGGTGAGAGTGAAAACGGAAAATGTCACCTCGGTGTCAATCTCTGTAACCCGTAGAGTCTTGTTCCTCTTTGACCTGGTGTGTGGGCAGATCATGCTTATTCAGAGGCCCACGCTCATGGTGACATGACTTTCTGAACCATTGCATCAGATTCATAATACAGTGTTGAAAATGCTTTAATGGTTTATGTTTTTACTGATGTTTTTTTAAATTTTTTTTTATTTTAGCACTTTGATTAATCAGGAGTCAGTGGACCATTGGAATACGTCAGGGCATCCTTCATTTACAGCTGCAGCTTATTAGAAAGTCTTTATTAATGATTTACTGACATTTATAACTGCAGATTGATGATTTATTAGAAAGGCATTAAGTCATTCATGAGAGGTAATTTCTCACTTTATATACAAAACCTAAGCAAACCAAATGTTACCATGTCATCAATAAATTACTCTTCCACTGCAGTCATATATCAGAAAAAATATATCTTTCTGCAGAATTTACTTAAGAGCAACATAAATAGGACAAGAAAGTTGTGCTGGAAGAGGATGTACACAAACCAAACAAAGGGATTTTTCACAACCTGGCAACCCAAATGTTGATCTTAACAAGACTTAAAATCTACATCTAATGCCAGCATGCTGATATTCAGCAGGTGTAATGTTTATCATCTCCACCTTCTAGTTTAACATTTACTAATTAGCGCTACACACAAAGTACAGCTGAAGATGATGGCATCTGACATTTGGCAGGCATTTGGTCAAACACACAAAAACACATTACAATTTTAACCTGATGATAATATATGAAAAGCCAGACGATCACCAAAATGATTATCCTGAGGGGAGCATGAATATCTGTGCCACATTTCATGGCAATCCATCTACTGGTTGAGATATTTAAGATTGGACCAAAGTGGTAGCACAGCCACAAATGCCTCATTATTGCTCTATATAGCGTTAATAAAAGGTTAATTATCCACGAATAAAGGCAATAGTGCAGACCCACTTCTTTCATGTTTCATAAGCTGATGTTGGAGACTGCACACAAGAGCTCTCAGTCATGGTTCATCACAGTCTCCGCTAACACCACTCGCTCTCTGTGGAGGTGTGCGTCTCACTGAAGTGCTCAAATTGAATTCTAAAATGCTGCTGGCTGTTATAATCCTGCTGAATAGGAAATGAAGTGGGGAACAAGAAGTTGCAGGACAGGTTGGCAGGCTCCCTGCTGAGGGAAGGGATGTATACAAGAATTGTGGGTAAACACAAATGTCCCTTGTCTCACAGGCAATTAAGCTCATCTAATTAAGAATTCTATCTATAGTGGAAATGAAATTTAATGAGCTGCTTAAAATGCCTTGGGTCTTGCTACGTGACCTGTTTTACATCATATGTCAGCAAAGTTATTTCTGCAGAGATCGTGTCGCAGAAAACCATTGTACAATTTTCTGTTTGCTGACACATTTGCTTACTATGGAGTTAATGACATCATCATGTGAGTCAAAGGTTAAGGCCAGGGCGGGCCAGTCACAAATAATGTCCCCCCACAGCGGCGCCCCTGTTTTTATAAATAAACAACATCTGATTTTTTTCAGCCAGTGACAAAATCTCATCCCATTCAGGAGAATAATTCACGGCAGGATGTGTGAATGATAAATATTAATAATCCAGAGGCCTGATGTTTTGAGAGCCGCTCATCTGAGAGAGAATTCAGGACCAGAAAAACCCAAACATGCTTCAACAAATACCACCATGACTGTGGGAAAATATTAGATATGAGAGATTCAGGAAAAATTAAAGCTTTTGTAGTTGATTGTTGACATGTTTAGGAGGTGTATGTATAAAATGTGTATGCACAAGATGACAATCAGAATCAAAGCAGCTTTCCTGCCTTTGTCTTTCTGAAAACTGCATCAGCTCAAAAACATTTGCTTTCAAATGCAATACTTTAACAATCAGTCATTTTGTATACATTATTAGAGGCTTCAGAATAATCCTTACACTTGTTGTTTTATATCATTTATGAAGTTTAAGGTTCATCATTGATCTTGGACAGTGGACAAAATAAACTCATAACAAGGCCCATTCAGCAGCTGTTCTGGAGCTATCACATTCTCAAAGTGCTCTGAACAAAAAGGACATATTAACATCTACGCTTCCATGACAACAGAGCAACTCAATCTGCTGAGGAAGACCATGTGACATGATTGAAAGCTCCAGAACAGTACTATCAATTATACTAACTTGTTTGAATTTTTTAATGTAATCATATTGTTGAGAACATGCATTTACAGCCGTTCACCTGGTTAAAAGTTCACATGTGGGTTTGCCTGTGTTTGTCCTGACGTACGCACGTTTCTCTGTGCATCCACCCATGACTGTACAGTAAACTGCGGAAAGTGCAAAGGAGCTCCACTTCCGGATGGATGGAGCAGGGTGTCCCTTTATAAATGCTCATCATCTGAATAAGTCATGGTAAAATACATATATATCCTCTCTGTCCTTTTTTCCATCCTGTTTCTGTGTAAACTATGTGAGATTAAAGATAGAAACTGCAAAGTGATCCGGGGGACGTCAACCTGGAACAGAAGCTCGAGTCAAATCAAGCTGAGCTGCTCTCTGCTCTGAGAGTGAGTGTCTCCTGTACAATCACTAGATTCTCACTCACTGCTTTTAAGTCTTCCTGCGGGGATCTTTCCATCTTTCCTCTAGCGCAGATGTATATCAAAGAGTCACTATTTGACACCAGTAACATATGCTCCAGGCTTCGATGTCTTACTGGGTTTGCGTGAGCCGAGACCCCCCCCATCACCCCCCCACCCCCCGCTGATCAACAGCCACGCACTTTCATGATGCTGACAAGAGTTGTCATCTGCGTAACATCATTCAGGGCAGAATGAGGACACACACTTGCAGCCGATCACGCAGGCAAACAAACAAATGCGGCTGGGGGTGTGTGCAGAGGGTGGGGGCAGATAGGACGAAACAGAGAGAGAGGAACTCGGCCCTGCGGGGGGCCCTGCGCACTCCTTTTGAAAAGTTCTCTGCTTCTCGTTCCAAATCAGCACAATGTCAGCAGAAGCAGTGGAAAGAGAAGCCCCCTCGTCCCCTTCAGGCCGACAGGAAAAAGGCTGAATGAACTTAAAGCGGACACCTGAGAGGCTCGCACTGTCCCAAACTGCACAGTGGAGGAATCACCTGCCAGGAGCCTGCTGGACAGACAGGAGTGTGACTGATTGATACGGGCCAATAACAACTTCATATGTGCCTTGTATAAACACATCATGGCTGTCAATCTATGAAATTCACCACAACATTAACATTGATCTTTACAGCTGTGTTTGCACACAGAGCAGAAAGGCCATCCTTGTTGGTTTCTTGTATACATACACAGTAACCTTGTGTGTGTGTTTGTGCGAATGATTGACTCGACCACAGAAATCCTCAGTAACGCTACCCTCCAAATCCTGCCCATGCACTCCCTTTGAAATCGGAGTGCTTGTCTAATTCAGCGTAAAATTGAAGAAGTCGAATTCGATCTGCACCCCTGAGCCGCAGCGCACAGACGCCCCCCCCCGCCAAACCTCATTCAGCTGCGAAACCAACGCCTGATGAGGAAGCCGCCTCTCGTTTTAATGGGTCACGACGGCACTAATGACGACCTGCTGAAAGTCCACTAACAGGAGGAAAGAGAGAGGGAAGTCTTTGATATTTCCTCTTTCCTTCCTCTGGTGTAAAGGCGTCAGAGGCGAGGGTCTGCTCAGCCTGCCCGCCGTATGATTTTGGCAGCTACTCAGCTACTAATTTGGCCATGGCTCCCTTGAGAAAGGTGGTGAGGTGGGTGGTAACAATATATGGAAGATATTTCACCAGCTTCGGGAAAGGTCGGAGCACTTTGCCACAGAGAGGGGAGGTGACACAGCGTCTCTTTGACCTTACATTACAGAGATTGCTCTGCTGATAACCATTCAATATATTGCTTAATTATTCTATATACAGGGGTGAAAATTAGATCCTGTGATCAAAAATTGGTCAAAAATCACAATTGTAATTTGCTTATTTTTCCAACAGATCAATTTGAAATGGTCCATATACCACAGTGTGACATACCATGACCATATTTCCCCAAATACATAAATAAAATATGTTGCATGTTGATGGCTACTCTGTTAGATGAAATGAAAAAATCTATATACAAATGTACCTATCATTTTGCATAATGTATTTTGTGTCCTCAGGATCTCGAAATTAATTCAAAATACATTTCTGAGAGTTTGAGCAATGACTGTTTCGGCTGAAGAGGTCAAAGGATTTTGAGAATTTTAGGCAAATTTGCTGCAATACACGCTGGAACAGTCACGATGTCAGTCAGTCGTTGCGGGTGGCATTATGAAACAAACAGTTGTGCTTTGACCTGCGTATTGAAAGGGCAACACAGCTACATGAGAAACTTCTTAGGAAAGTAACCCTAAGGCACGATGACTCAAACTGATAACTGAAGAATAAAGAAGTGAAGCAACGTCTATCAGTAAGTCAGTGATGTGATGTAAGAAATGTAGAAAAAGTGCATTACACAGACTTTGCACTGTATTACAGTATCTGTATCTAGATCTAGATTTTATGAGCTGAAGAGTTTCAGAATCATCTCTCTAACTGTTTAGGGAAGCTATTTCAGAAGCTACTGACTTTGCAAGAAAACTGAAAATTATATATAACCCTGATTCCAAAAAACTGGGACACTGAGCAAAAGATAAAATAAGCAGAATGTGATCGTTTGCTAATCCTTTCTGACATATTCTCGGATGAAAACAGCACATTGACAACACATTTAATGTTTGGCCTCATTAGCTTCATTGATTTTTGTAAATATCTACTTATTCTGAATTTGATCAACATGTTTCAAACAAGTTGGGACAGGAGCAACAAAAGACTGTGAAAGTTGTGGACTGATCCAAAACCACCTTTTTGGATCCTTCCACCTGTAAACAGGTTCACTGGTAACAGGTGATAGGATGATGATTGGGTATGAAAGGTTCATCCTGGAAAGACTCAGTCGTTTACAAGCGAGGATGGAGAGAGATTCAACACTTTGTCAAACATGATTATACAAAGGAGATTAATACAGTGACATTTAGTAAAATTGTTATTGGTAAACTGTTTATTTGTAAGTGATTGCATTCAGTTTTTTTTATGTCCCAACATGTTTAGAATTTGGGTTGTAGATACAAAGCATGTAAAAATTCAGTTTCTGTGACTGGCTTGGAAGGATTGTAAGTACATTGAATAATGTATAGCTAGAGGCATCTAGATCTATAGATTTATAGACTAACATATATTTTGATGCACAAATTTACAGTGCATTCACATTTTAAAAAAAATTGACAAAGTTTAATCCAGGTTTGAGTGACTTTTTGGTTGATTTCATAAAAGATGATAATTTCTCAAATTTCCAGATATAATGAGGATTATATTCGAGCTGAAGTTTCATTTTCTGACCATATTATACACTCCTGATTACACACTTACTATAGATACTAATTTCATCTATCAAGTTTGAGTGGTTGAATATTTTGCTATTTAGCTGTCGCATTTTTCATTTGATCTTTGTGCTTTGTTTGATGAAATGAATATTGATAAGACATGCATAACTGTAATAATGCATTACACCCTTAGATTTCTGATTTAAAAAATGTGTTAATATGAAGATACAGCACACCACAGATAGACTACAGTGACTGTGAATTACTGTCCATGTTTTGCTGCTGGAAGCACTGTGATCTGTAGCTGGCATCAGAGTGCATCACAGTTACCATGACTGAGAAGACAACAAAAAAACAAAACAGGAAGCTGAGAGTTCCTTTTTCTGGGAAACATGATGAATTAATTTCTTAGCCAACATCCACCTTAAGAGGAACGAGACCTCCTTTAACACTCACCTCACCGTGGCATTACAAAGAATTAAATTACATACCAAAAAACATTAAAGTAACATATAAAGCTGTGTATGAATAAAAAACCACCCTGCACCCTATACTGAACTTTTTACCTTCTTTTAGCTCATTGTTTTGGTAAAAAAAAAAAACGCTGATAAACCCAGTGTACACACCTGACCAGCACCACATAACAGACAAAGCAGCTGATGCTCACTGTGAAGAAAGTCAGACATCTACTGAAGCATCTGGACCAAGACAGTCTTCTCAGGAGCTGCTTCAGACCAAGACTTGAGCAAAATGAAAGAGATTATAAATACTGGATTCCAGGTGAATGCTCATGTCTGCTGTGTGTGTAAATAGGTAATTGTTCACTAACATTTTAGCCACATTATAAGACAATACTATGTCTATGAACTGAGTGTTAACATCATCCACAGTCAGACAGTAAGTTTAACAAGCATCACTGTCAGTCTAAATGAAGTATTTCCAAAATGGCCATGATGAAGTGTGTCACATCAGATTTATGAATAAAAATCAAAATGAAAGCAATGCATCAAGGGTCATGTGTCCAGATGTGCATTTGTCAGCATTTTCACATCAGATTTACAAGCCACAATAGCTGATAATCAGAAATCAATGCATGTTAAGAGCCCGAGCAGATTAAATGTACATGTGTACAGAACATCATAAAGCGTGGGAGCAGAGAAAACAAGCAGTTCACAGACACTGTGTAGGCTGTAACACCATTTATCTATTTCATATTATTTTAACATGTCTCACTGCTTATTCAACCATGTTTTAAACTTGGACTCGGCTGTGTGTGTAAATAACCAATTAATAGCTAATTTCTCTCCTTGAAAAGAATGAATGGTATATGTCAGCAGTAAATACATTTATATAAAACAAGTCACACAATAATATTAATAATAATACTAATAATTATAGTCACACAATAAGGTGAAGCTGGCAATAAAGCATTGTCATTATCACTGGAAAATAAGCAATTTAATTAAGCATAATGATTAACAGACTCCTTCAAACCATGTCCACATTCATTTGTCGTGACTGTGTTTTTTAGCTTTTGAAAACCAACATGTCTGAATACTGGAAGTCACTGCTGAATCCCTGAAGTTATGTTTTGCATATTCCCATCAGTTTGCACTGAGCTCTTCACAGCTACAGTCAAGGACATTTCCGTCTCCTGTCCCTTGTCCTCTCATCCTGCAGTTGTCTGTCTGTCTGCACATTTCGGCTTGGCATGTGTATCTCCTTCCTTCGAAAATATAAATATTACTTCTCGACAAGATCAAACTGTATTTTTTTCCCCTTGCTTCTGCATCCATTTGTTTGATGGTGGACAAAAGCATTGCTCCTTTTAGCCTTTTTTTCCAGCTTGGCTTTATTTGCATTCAAAAAGCAGCCGTGCTGTGTGGGGGAGTGAGGTGGGTGTGAGGCTGAGTGCCAGGGGTGGATGGTGGGTAGGAGGTGGCTAGCGGGTGGGTGGGGGTGTGTGTGTGTGGGGGGGGGTTGGTCGTGATGCACCAGCAGGCAACAGCCTTCCACTGTCATTGTGACTGGTCAGAATGACTCATGAAATTCAATTTAATAAATGGAAAATGAGAATGCCCCCCACATCCTCACACCAGCCGGGTGGACAGGGTGTGCCGCCGGCCAGAACAAAATTGTGGCACCAGTAGAGGGGTGGAATGACTGTATGTACGCTCATAGAAAGGTGCATAACACAATGTGTGTATTATCACATCCTCCCGTGTGGATTTGGGAATTCGATTGGCGACTATTGCTTCGCGTCATCTTTGGACAGGAAATGCGAGTGTGCACTGTGTCCTGCATACCTACATCTGGCAGGATTGTGCCCTTTCACACAGTCTGTCTGTGTATGGTTATTGAGCATGTACTGCATTAACACCGTTGATCGATACATGATCATATTTCTCATTTCTCAGCAGTTCTTCAGGAAAACCTGCCGTAAATTTTTGGCTCAGCCAGGAATGCAGGGTCAACCTAAAGCTTCACATCAATTTTCTCTTTTTACGAGACCCCTCACCCCCTACACTGGCAAGTGCCCCCAGAACAATGCAGTTAAATAACATTGTTGTCAAAAATAGCACGACTTCACCACGCTTGCCTCCGGCTCTTTGTGAGCGCTGGTACTTAAGGTACCTTTGTTTCTGTTAGAAGGGGACGGTCTCACCCCGGCCCGAGCCTTCTTCCTGTTGATTGACGCCACCTCAGTCCAAGTCTGCACTCAGGTCACGACAGAGTGTCACTTTCACAACAAGAGTGCAATCGTATCAGCTTCATCGCAGTTACCTTTGTGCATGTATTCTGATTTTTTTTCCCTCCTTACAATCTCCCAGAGGACAGATATTCCACAGTTTCTCCTGTTTATTTCACAATGTTTGGCCTCAGGAGCAAATTTACTTTGAAAGGGGCTCACTTGAGGTAAACTTATCGTATCTTTGTGAACGCTTGCTTCTTTTCAATGCTGCACACACTCAGTTCCACACACACAAAAGTACTACATCGAGTGTTACCATCTTATCAATATGTACATATTCAAATCTATCCTGAAACCAGAGACCACATGGGAACAGGAGGTCACACTGTCACACCACTATCATTACTTTTATTTGAGTGTCTCTGACGAAAATACTGTTCCTCCCAGGTTATTATCTTTGCCACAGAAGCAGGTGTATGAATCTGAGGAAACCCCTCACATCAAGATCAAGTCACCTTAAAGGATGGGTTCACGTTTTTTCAACACCATTGAGAAAACTACACTCACTTGTCTTTATGTATACTGAAAGATATGTTGGTAGCTGTAATTGTTCCTCCTGTTCATACTGNTGCATCCATCCCTCCTCTCCCTCTATGAACCTCTGTCTACAGTAGGCCAGACTAATCCAGATCACTTTCCCAAAGCTGCTGCTCCTAAAACGGATTACAGTGGTTAACCTATCGCTTTAGCTGACTCTCACAGACTGGCCTCCGAGCCAGGTCTGTCTGCTTTACTGACTCCACTTTCATCAGTCTGAGACGGGCAGTGGCGAGCTGCCTCTGCGGCAGCTGATCCCGTCGCCTTTTGACCAGAAGCCGCGGTGCTCCTTGAACACCTCAGAACACCAGAGCACTGATCAGGATGCAAACAAGGCTCTCGGATAAAGACATCACAAGCATTGGACTGCTTTGTTACTTTTGACCATAACGACCTCTGACCTCCACTGCAACTGAAACTCAAGTGTTATCAAAAGAAAGAATGAAGCTTTTGAAAAGGCTATTTAAACCCAGTGATTTACTCATTGTCCTCTCTGTGAGATCAAAAGGCTCGAAGTCGCTTCACATTCTTTCTCATCATTTATCACAGTGCTGAATGTAAACTGATGTCAGCTGCTGTGTATATATGACAGGATACTATCCCCACTGATGGGAAATGTATGCTAATGGTTGTAACAGTGTCTGTGCTGTGATAAGTAGGCTCCTAAAAAGATATTAGCAGTTAATGGTCCCCTGCTGTATTTGTGTCATTTTCTTTGAATGAAGGCCTTTGTGTGCTAAACTTTTTCCAGGACAAAAGAAACGTTCTGGTCTCTCCTGACTTTAATTTAAGAGGAAATGAATGTTTGGCCCTTTTTTGATTGCTTCCTCCAGATTCTTATCCCTGTAAAAACAGGAGCAGCGGGGGGTCGTTGCTGCTGACTAGCTGCTGCTACATTACCTGGCAAATGGTTAGTAGATTCATAAAGTGCTTTTCTAGTCTTATTAGACCCCTCATGTTTTCACAAAGCAAGCCAACAATCACCCATTCACACACATTCATACATGGTGGCTGATTGGAAAGTGCCACCACCATTAACCATGTACACACACATTCGCACCCCAGATGGGAGCAGTTCAGTATCTTGCCAAGGAGACTTCGACGTGTGCACCTCAGGGGCCAGGGATCGAACCACTGACTTTCCAAGTGGTGTCTACCTCCTGCCTCCCCACAGCAAGCGAAGGGTTACATCACCTTACATCATGGCCACAGTAGTTGGCAGACACCTCTGTGAATTGTATCACCGACAACACAACGAGGTTAGCAGGTGTATCAATTGGATTAGAGCAAAGTTGATCGGGTCAGAAACGCCTCTTGACGACAGCTGGGGCGTAGATTGCACATTGCGACATCGATCGTCAGGCTGCGTGGGATTTATTTCCAGCTTGAGACGCAGGAAGTAGGGACACGACATCGAGAGGCAGCGAAGGTGACACTGTTTGTTTTTCTCTCGACCACATGGACAAAGACTGGCCCAGTGACCTTTAGTTGCAGCTGGCTATCTGATGGGCTGCTGTGCGTGTCCCCGCGAGGGTCACATTCAATATGAGGATGCCTCTGGTTTCTCCCAGGGAGAATGGCGCCCTTTGTCCCAGAGACCCCAGGGATGCGGGTCATGTGAGGGGAGATTTAGAAGTTAGTGAGGTTGTATGGGTGCTGTCCTGTTGACTAGAAGACCAAGGTACCACTGCCAGATATTAAGCATCCAGCCCTTGATCTACCAGTCCCCGCTGATGCTTAACTGAAGAAGCAATAGAGGCCTGAGGGGGGGAATGAAGGCTCTCATTCAACCTTTTATCTACGCTCTCTCTCCGTCTCCATGCATGTGAGAAGCTGCTGTCTTCCTAAGCCTGTCCATCACAATAAGCCTTTTGATTCCTTAATGACGGGGGGGAAAGCAAAAGAAGGGGGGAAGGGGACATAAAGTAACTTGAAAGGGGGGATGAAGTTTGAAAAAGCACCTGTAATCTGTCTCGCAGGCCGGTAAGTAGAAAGAGAGGTGTGTGTTGTTTCATAGATTTGAGTGTGTTTGTGTTACTCTGGAGGCTTTGATAGTGAGCTGTGTATGATACAACAATCTCCTGTTCAGCTATGCGTGTAAGTGAACTATGGCCAAAAACAGCCTTTATAACATCAAGGACAAGTCAATTAGAAAAGGATTAAGGGATTGAGATGCACGAGCGCTCTCAGACTCGGAATCGGACGGGAAAGTGAGAAGCTGGTCTGTGTGTCTGAGCGAGCAGACAAACAACAGATCCGACAGAGTGTGTTCTAATATCGGTTTTCACAGTGCAGGGATGTGGGGGGGCGGGACTGACACTGAGGCTAAACACTGTTTTCATCAAAGGGTTCAAACGGCTTGAATTGTGCCTGTGCAAGCAGAAGAGACTCTCATTAAAAAGGCATGTACGTAGTTTATTCTTTAGTTCAGTTGGAACACATTCTCCATATTATTTATGACACTTTCAAGCATTACAACCCGACAATCTCACACACTTGAACATCATAAGTAAATTCGATTGGTCATGAACGACTTGATGCTTCATATATGGGTTTGCATTCAGCACTATATAAACTTTGCAATACATAAATAACAATAACTGTGCGTCTCAGATCGATATACACATTCAGTACATAAATACATGTGTACAATGACACAGCATAGAAATATAACTTGATGCCCTATGAAACAATGGAAAATATACACATCCCTTGCTCGATCATCACAGTAAATCTTGCTGGAAAATTGCACAGATCTCTCACTAGAATACATAAGGAGTCCTCCGGAATAAATGAGGGAGAACTCAGTGGGGTGTAATTCACAGTCGATAACATTCAGTGCATCCGAGACCCTGTAATACAAGCCATGAACACAGTCACATGTTCTCAAGATAAGCTCACTGAACTTGACGGGTCAAAAATGGGAAATGGAGTGCCTGAGGTGCGTGTATGAATTTGGGAAACAGCGTGCGCGGCTCCACTCCAGCAGCCATGTTCTGTACACGTAGTTCATAATAAACATCTTGCACATCGACACATGCGGATTCATGCAAGGATTTGAGATGCATGAAAATAATGAGATCGGTTTGAGAAGAGAAGTGATACTTTTATTTGCTGGTTGTTGCTGTCTCCTCACGCCGCAGATGCTCACTCATCCCTCTGAAGCCGAGCTGACACTTGCTCTGTGACACCCCCCCCCCCCCCACGCATTAACATTAGCATCTCTGCCTCTCCGTCTTTGTCTCGGGTGTCAGTAGCCTCTGACTCCGGGAGGAGACAGACTGCAGCTCTGCTCTCAGAACGGCGTGCAGTTGTTCGGGCAGAGAAAGGAAAGACCTCACACCCCTCGCCCTCCCCCTCCCCGCCAAACCAACTGCTGACTGAGTGGCTGCGCTGGGGGTTCACCTGACGGCCGCGCTCTGCGCTCCTGGACTCGGAAAGAAAAGCCAAACTGCTGACTCCTTTGACCGCTGGCTTTGAAATGGAGCTGGTTTTTTTGTGACTCAGTTGTGCTATTAATAGCTCCATGCTGTTCACATGCCCCACTGGGAACAACACATCACGTGCCAGGTCATGGGGCTGACATCGGCACTCAGAGCGCAAACCATCGGCCACATTAGCGGAGACTAAATTTACCTGACATTGGACGAGGCGGATGAGGTCTAAAGCGTATGAGGATGTGTGTGTGCTGTTTTTCTTCTAGGATGATGCTGTGAAAAATTAGGGCATGACTAAGGGATTTAGTGTTGAGTTGGAATTCAGGTGTCACTTAGAGTGCTTGGTAACCTGCTTTATGGCACATTCATTATGCTGAAATAAGACCTACTACTTCACTATGCATGCATGAATGCTGGTCGAAAGCTTACAGCACCTTTCGTAAGGCATTCCTCGAATGCCTTTGTCATTTGTGTTGTAAGGGAGGAACACGGAGTGGGTCATGCCTGCACTACGACGTGGTCGATCATCTTAGCAACCATGCGATGAAGACGTTACAAACCAGGGTTCAGCTGAGGAGTGATACAGAACTTATTGTGTTCATGGGTGTCGCAGTGCAGCGTGGGATGCCTCGCTCTAGTTGGGTTGGGACAGTCCCAAGGCGGCGGCAAAGGCGGCCACAAGGAAGGCGGAGCTGGCCACGATCACCGCGCCTCCTGACCGGAACACCTGCCGGCCGTTCAGGGGCTGGACCGGCCTGAAGGTCCCCACCATCGGCTTCCCATCGTGGAACTTGAGCTCAGAGAACGCCCGCAGCTGAGGGAACAGAAGATAAACAGAAATGTTAGGATCTAGTTTCTGGAGAGAGATCATCAAGGTGTGCAAACGGACTGAGCCTGTGAATGCAGTGTTCTTGTCTAAACAGTAACTAGAATGTAACTAAGTACATTCATTCTTGTTCAGTACTTAAACACAATAGTGAAGTATTTGTACTTGAGTATTTTCATTTTATGCTACTTTATACTTTTAGCCCTACTATATTTATGTGATAGTTTTAATTGCAAGTTACTTTACAGATTGAGTCTTTACATAAAAGAACATACTGGATTGTTATAAAAAACAACTGTTAAAGATTAAGCTGGTGATTCCCAAACTTTTTGGTCCCTTTACAAATAAACAGTTTTTAGTTTCAGCCACTTGTCTATGAATTGTTGTCCATCAAAGAGACATTTCCCCTTTAAATTTTCGAATGGCTTCATTGAAATAACTGTTAGAGGCCCAAAGATGTCAAATAATCCAGTATTTCACAAAACATGTTATAGAAAATTGGCAAAAGATATAGAATGATACAAAAAATGAATCTAAACTTGTGTAACAGAGTATCCGTATTTTTACTTAAGTACAGGATCTAAACACTCCCACTACTGTTCAGGAAAACATTTCTCATGGTTGCAGTTTTAATGGAAAATCTGCAACACCAATAAAACAGAAAAGATATTTTTAAAAACCAAAAACGAAACTCTGAAATGTTCTGGTCTTTTATCCTCACCTGATCAAAGCTCAGAGGGATGGGATTCTCAAACAGAGTCCAAATCACAGCCTCAGTGCAGCCTGGGGTGGTCAGAGAGCCCTTATAGCGGTAATAGGTGGTCAGATTCTGCTCAGATGGGATGAGCTGTGCCAGGGAGATGGGAAGCAGAGATGTGTTGCCATCTGAAAACAGAAAAGCCACAGTTAGAACATAAGGAATGCTCAATGTCTGTAGCCACTTTTTAATTTGGTTATAATGAACTTCAGTACTTACTTGTAGCTTTGATGCTTCTCAGAGCGTTGATGATGGGGTCATACTTTCGGTTTGCACTATTGGACCTCTGAAAAAGGAAATATACATATTTCAGAACTGTTTAATTTCATCTTCAGCTCTGTAATAGCAGCTTGATGTCAACGTTACAGGATTCAAAATGGTTACCTCGTAGAAAAAGCCAAGGACTGCAACTCCCTCTGGGTCTGCTAGAGCTGTTGTCAGATCAGTGTAATGGTGCTTCATGTGAACGATGTGCAGCTGTGGAGAAAGTATTTCTGATGTTACCACTTTTTTACAGTGTGTGTAGAATCATATTGAAAGGAGGACAAAAAGTTTTTTCTAAGTTTGTGGTTGTTGCATTATTTGTTTGATTAAATTTCCCTCCTCTAACAACAGAAGCAGATAAGCAAGATTGAGTTAATCAGCTCTTTATCAAAAGCACAACCCCCCTCCCCCTCGCCCCCTCCCCAAACAACAACTTTTGCTTAAATCAATCACCGAATGAATTGTTGTAACAATCAATTTTGACTATTTAAATAATGTCTAGTGATATTATATACTTTTCTTATTGTCAACAAATTCCATGAAAAGAAAAGACCAAAACCAACAATAAATTGATTTGACCAACAAGTCTGTGTATCCAAAGTCTGATACAGCTTATTCCTCTTCAGTAGAGAAACTTTCATCACCATTATCACGTGGATTGTGGTTTATTTTAAGTCAACCCTTCATACACCATCCAGCTGCTGTAAATACTCGCCACTGCACCAAATCTGAGGCAGAAAATAGTTTAGCTGAAAGTACAGAGTTCAGTAGTTTTCGGAAACTACTGAGCCTTTTTCAAAAGTTAAACTATATATTTGTAAGCTGTTATTAAAGATTCATGCCGTCAGCAGGAATAAATGGGCCTGAGGCTGAGTGCCACAGACAAGGTAGGGAAGTCAGGAAGTACTGAAAAACAGAGTGACGCACTTTGAATGGGTTTGTTGACAATTGGAAAAATATAGAATAATGCCAGCCTTACACTTTTTTAGTTTTCATTTAATTTGTACCATACATGTTTGAAAAGTGTTGTTTATAAAGAAAATCTGCATTTTAATGATCAAAGCACAAATTATTGGTCTGTTTCTCCTGTTTACAGCTTCAGTGAATAATTTAACTAAAGGATGAACCACATGTCTTGATTTGGATTAGAGAATGTGTTTACAACAGATTACTAGATAAAAATATGAGGTTTCACTCAATCAACAGTTATTGTAGTACAACATGATTTCTGATTTTAAGATCAACACGTCAGCTGTTCTTCATCCACTGTCACTACCTCACAGTAACAGCTGACTGTGTTTTGTACAGTGAGGTCAAGGTACCTCCATGGGATACTGCTCCCCATCGATGGTGTGTTCGGAGCCGGGCCCTCCGTTAGTGCCCCAGTGCAGGTGGAACTGCACGGCCTTGTAGGTGGTTGGCAGACCTCCACCGGAGATGGTGCTCAGGTGAGGAACTCCAACCTGAACTGGAGTGGACACACCAAGCATACACATGTCACACTCCAGCTTTAACGTGGTGATGGCTATGTGATGTTGTTGTGATGTTTAATGGAAAACATGCTCACCCGAGTGGCCATTATTCTTGATTGTGCCTCTGAAGATCTGCTGGTAGTCGTCGAACTTGAAAGGAGTCAGGCGCTCGTCTTTCAAAGTCTTTCTGGTGATGATGTTGATGGGCGACTGATATTTTCCTGCACAGTTACTGTTGGCGTGGTTCCACCTTTCTGGCGCTAAAATAACAAGAACACCTAAGTTAAACAAGTCGGACTTTCTCTTCAGTAGTCTTACTTTTACATGTTACTGCTGCACTTAATTTTGATGGAATATCTTAAGGACTGGGAAGGCATATTGGGTAGTGCTTTAGATTTTATTCCTATTTCTCTGAGTGTGACTACAGGGTACTCTAAGTCCACTACCCAAATCCTTGGAGTACCTCAAGGATCAGTCCTTAGTCCTTTACTGTTTTCATCTATATGTCACCTTTGGGTCAAATATTTCAAATGCATCATATCAAGTTTCATTTTTATGCAAACCTACTTCTCATGCACTTCCAGTAATATGATGCAACAAAGCAAACTAGATGTCAGTCCAATAGTATTTCAAATCTGGTTATAGCAGAATTTCCTTCAGAAAAAACTTGTTATCATAGGTTCAGACAATTCTAAGAATCCTTGTCTTCACTGTCCTTATTGCAAAAATCTCAGTATCATATTTTATTAGAGGCTTAATTTTGATTGACAATTGAACATGGTTTTCTAATCCAGCTTCTTGTCGACAGAACATTTCCAAAATGTGATCTCTTCTCTCTCACTTGCACTTCACATCTGTTGGTACTGAGTCTTTTGTGACACATTTTTTAACTTTGTTTTATGCACTTAAAGTTATAAATCAGTATTTAAATGAACTTACCATTGCACTCATGATCACAGGTGAATTGGGACTGATAGCACCAATCTGAAACATAGGACATAAAAACAATTTTGTCAAAACAAGGTTTTCATTGACAAGGTGCTCACACACATTGAAATTTGACGCACACACACTAGATGCCCAGGACAGTATCAGTCAGCATGGTTAACCTCTAGATGACACCAACAAGCCTCTGTCTTTTGTGAGAGCAGAATGGGATGTTTCTTCTTAACATATACACTAACAATCATCCAACTAGATTTTATATATATTTACAAATGCACCCTTTATTAATAGTTTATTTTCTTCCCTTACTGCAAGCAGTGAATTGTTCTTGTATTGGTTTAAGTCAGCTGTTATTCCCGGCCATACAAAAAGCCCTAATACACAGGAATTGTCTTCCTATTCACAAAAAAGTAGTCGTTTGTGCTTTATCTTTCCGTGCTATCAGAATAAACACAGAGCCAATCTTTTGCATCAGCGAGGTCCCGTTCTCACATGTTTGTCTGGGGGTTTATTAATATTTCACAATTGGTTTGCATGTTTCCCCCCCTGTGCTCAGAGACAAATATCTGCAGCCATCTCACAAATCAAATATTTATGAAAAACACACATGCCATTGAAAAAATACGGGAAGGGTCTCCCACTCTGTAGTTAGACTGGGATGAGGACTTCTCCCGGTGTTTGTGAGGGAAGTCAGAGCTTGTTTTTTTTGCCACATTGGTAAGTCTTTTCCTCCTGCTCCTGCATGATAATGGGGACTGAAAATAAACAAAGCAGGGGGCCAAACATTTGAGGAGGGGGGGCTGGGGTTCAGACTGTTCTCACATTGCCAATCACTATATAATGGTCGCAGTCAATAAAGACTTATTTTTAATTTTTGTTGCAAGATTTGCATGTGTGAGTGAAGCGTGGGTGCTGCTGAAGAAGAAATTTTACAACTCATAAATTTTTAATTGCTCTGTGACCACAGCCTGGGTGCTGAAGGTATTATAAGATTATGATTAATTTCTGACCTTGACTCACTTTTACCTGCTCCATGGTCCGACAATGTGAGCGGTGAAAATGTGTCACTTTCCGTCCTCACATATCTACATTTAGACTGCAGCTAAAATTGGTCTCATCATAGACCTATATCGGTTTCATCTGAAAACTGTGATAATAAAGTTTGTCAGTCATCGGTCATGACCTTAACAGATGATGCCCTTTACACAGGTAGAACATGACAATGGCTGTCAAACAAAGCTGCTCCCATAAAAGGTTTCATCTTCACCAAATAATTTTCAGTCATATTTTGCCTGTAAGCAGCAGAGGAAAGTAACTAAATACATTTACTGAAGTACTGTACTTACTGTACTGTACAAGTACTGTTCTTCACATGAGTATTTTATCTATTTTATCTAAATTCTATCTACTGCTTTTCAGAAGGAAAATATGGTACTTTTAACTTGCCAGCATTTATTTGACAACTTTAGTTACTTAACCACAATTTTTACACAAACCAAATGAGAGCTTATAGAATTTGATGCACTGTTGTAGATTCAACAAGTATTATAGACAGTATTACAAAGTCATAAAGTTACAATATCAATAAAAATATAAATGTGTTAATAGACAATTGAGTACTTTTACTTTCTACAAAGTACATTTGGCTAATAATAATAATTTTTTAAGTTTTTTTTTTTTAATTTACAGACATTTAATTTATTTAGTTAAGTAAGTAATCTAAGTACTTCTTCCATCACTGTCTGTAAATCGACTCATCTATTTTTTTTATAGCTCTTAGTCGCGTGTCTCCCTTTCAGCCAATCAGATTTCTGTCCGTCAAGTCTTGCCCAATCAGCGCTCGGCTTTGATCTCTAGTGGGTCGAAGAGTAAGTAAACAATATGAATGAGTTTGAGTGGATCTGAGATCAGAGAGCTGTGACGACAGAGCAAACTGAGGACACTGTGAGGGAGAAAACAAAAGGAAAACAAAACAGGTCGAGTCTGATTGCGAAGAGTGAAAACTGAATGTGAGAACAACGTTTCAGGCCATTGTATTGAATGCGCCATGCAGAGACACACAGGAATTTTCACACACATTCACACACACACGCGGTTCAAAAGGGAAGATTAGGTTGAGATATGCCATCCTTGCAGCTTGTCATGGGCCAAAATGGTTCTCTCCTAATTCAGAGATTTCGATTCCCCAACAATTCTCATCAGGTTTCCCTTTTTTCACAAACACACAGCACTGCCTTGTCTACATGGACTGATGATTTATCCCCAAAATAACTGAAAGTGTACCAGAACAAGTGCATTTATATCACAGGAAAACATAGACAGTAATCACCCCTGGATGTGAGCTACATATTATTAGTAGGTGAAGGAATATTATTGGGATATTGTTGAGCTTTGGTGTAGGGATGGGAAATAGCTGAGGGCTGTGATGAAGCAGAAAACTATGACTCCGTTCAATATGATTGTATTTGTCTCTTATGAATAGCTAGGAATTCACTACAAAGCCTAATTTGATTCCATTTTAAAGAGAGATAAAAAAAAAAAAAGATTGTGGTGTGTCACGAGAAAAACACATCATGACGCGTTGGCGACCTTTATCCCGATGTGCTAATTACTGACTGTTTACTAATCACAACAGGCGACACTTCAGACGCTCATTCATTACCGTTAATCTAATCAATCAGAGCGTCGGTGCCAAGTCTCGCGGCTCCTTCTGTGAGACGAACACCCGTGAATGAGCCGCTGCGAGTTTGGAGGCGTCGCGCGCCTTGACGCGTCTCTCTGCGGCAGCCGCGACGTACGCACACGTCTGTGATTGGCTGAGCGCGGATCAGAGCAGGCGCGCAAAACCGAGAGAGAGAAAGAGAGAGAGGGGTCCGCACCACAGAGCTCGGTCCCTGCCTCTCCTCTCCTGTCTCTGGATCCCATCATGCCCTTGAACAGAAGGCTCAGTGGTGAAAACAACGCAGTTTGCAAATGACGCATGTCGGACACATGGAGGAATGAGCGCCGCCACACCAGTGTGATGGACGGGGCAGGTGTGTGTGTGTGTGTGTATGTGTGTGTGTGTGTGTGTGTGTGTGTGTGTGGTGATTGCCCACATTTACCACATTACCCAACATTTTTCTTAACATCTTTTTGAATTCCCCTCTTAGTTTTTTTGGGATTCACAATAAATCAATTTCATAATTGAAATAAAGAAATCAATAATTCAAATTGAATAAAGTGAGTGACACCTTAAAAAAAGCAGCTGATCTCAACGAGAAGCCTTCTGATGTGTGAATTCACCATATTAATTACTTAGTGATCGGAATTAGATAGACCCATTAATTCACATATTAATAATCCACCAATCGCATGCTTAGATTTAAAATAACACCAAGCAATCATCTCACACATTTTGATCAGAAATATAAGACATAAATAATTTAAATAACATTTCTGGTGATATTAGACAAAGATCTGATTATTCAGTTAATTCCTGAGGCAGGAGAAAAGCTCAATCAAAGCCTCAGTTTTTGGAGCCTGTTTGTCAGGTGTGGATGAAGCGGACTCACCTCCGGCTCCTGCGCAGGTCGTCCAGCAGGATGCCAGGAGGACGGCCAGGATCAGCTGCTGCATCTCGGAGGAGCGTCTGTGGGTCGGCGGAGGAAGGGAAGCGGCGCGGCGACTGGGCTTTTCCAATGTGATCGCATTCTTGCAGGGGGTCTCATACTTATCTATCAGCATACCCCGACAGGAAAGAAAGAGTGGCCCCTCCCCCTTCGGGCATCGCCTCTTAATGATAAGAGCTCCACACCGGGGCTCCTGTCAGTGGGCTCCTGGCGCGCGCGAGCCAAATCTAATCACGACTGTCCCGGTGTTGATGGACACACACACACACTTCCTGCTGATCTGACAGGTGATTGTGGCATGCATGTTGATCATCAATGCTCCACAGGTAATTTAAGGTGGTCCTCAGAGGACTCGCTGCAAATATGTGAGAGGACCATTATTATGAGTGAGCTCTTATTCCCCCTTTAAATTTAAGGACCATTGCAGCCTATTTCACACTGTCTCCATCTTACATTATGATATTCTGAATCAGCTTGTTCCACATCTTTATTGAAGTTATGTGATATTTAAACTAAGGAATATATTCAAACCCAATGCTTTTTAATGTCTATAATATAATAAAATTGATCTTTTTTAGAGGAGGTATTCAGATGTTTTAAGTTGAAGTAGCACGCCATAAAAATATTCCATTGTTATTGAAGTGATGCAGTGAAAATTTTACTCTGTAAGTACAGAAATATTAGCAACAAAATGTACTTGGAGTATCAGAAATACAAGTACTTCTTATGCACAATGGCCACTGTCAGTGTTATTGTATTACTAGATCATTAATGTTGATGTATTAAAATGTAATGTTGTATTTGGTGAAATAAGGGCTAATTATAACTAATATATAATAATGCATCATATTTTATACACTCATTGTATGTTTTAGTCTGTCTGATAAATCCAGTGGAATAAAAAGTACTTCCCTAAAATATATTGAAGCAGAGGTATAAAGTTGCATACAATAGAAATACACAAGCACAAGTACCTCAAAGATGTATAGTACTAGAGTAAAGTTACTTTCTACCACTGCATCTTATACACATGTTCCCCAAATTCAGACTGACATGTTTGGTATCTTATAGTCAGATTTTGGATCTACAATAGAATTGAACTGTCAGATCAGTGATGTTTAATGAGTTAACCACAGAGAGGCTGAGTGACACACACACACACACACACACACACACACACACACACACACACACACACACACACACACACACACACACACACACCTACACCTACACCTACCTTCATGTGAGAGCTGCACGTCTAAAAGAGGATATCAGGTGAAAATCTTTAAAAAGGTTTATTTTCCAGCCCAGTTCACCCTGTTCAGAAAACCTGTCCAGTCAGTGCAAAGCTTTGCAAAAAACCCCTCAACATCTCTTTAACTTTTCCACAGAAAAGTTAGAGCTGTCATCTTTATTTTCATTCACTGAGTGGAAACCTAGAATACCCTCAGCCTGAATTATTGATCATGCTGAGTGAGACCAGTGAGGGACATTGGCAGAAGTTCCTCCAAAAGATGAAACTTGACTTAGCCTGCGTGGCTATTCTCAAAGACTTTTTCCAGCAATGGGAAGTGAGCATGATGTTGTGTGTGTGTGTGTGTGTGTGTGTGTGTTTGTGTGTGATGTCTCTTTTTCACATAGATTGTGTGTATGTGTGGAGTCTTGTTTTCATATAGATTGTGTGTGTGTGAGGTGTGATGCTTTCAAATACCATGTGTGTGTGATGCCTTGTATTCATATAGATGTGTGTGTATGTAGAAGGGAAATTGTTAATTCATATTAAGCAGACACTTTACTCATCCTTTACCAGAGAAAATGGAGGAATAACATAATAATGAAAATTATCTATAACAGTGAAATTAAGCAAAGATGTCCTCATTTGAAAGTGCAGGTCTTGTTGCAGAACTACTGCCTTGTATTTCATTTGATAGAAAAGCTCCATCTAGTGGACAAATAGAAGAAAAGCGTTAAAGAGTTTTAAAAGAGATTTTTTTCCACTGATGTGTTTCCCAGTGCTACAAGAAGTTTTCAGATCCTTTACTGAAAATCCCTCTTGACCGAAAAATGTGTTTTGCTTCTTGTTACATTGCTTGGATGTTTGAGCTTCACTGCAGGATGATGCGGTTTGACACCAGAGGGTTGTTTTAACTCATCAGCTGAAGGAGGAAATCTGAGGTTAACACATGACTGTTTACCTGTGGAATGATCCAAACAGGTTTTTTTGGATCGGTCCACAACTTTCACAGTCTTTTGTTGCTCCTGTCCCAACTTGTTTAAAACATGTTGCTGCCATCAAATTCAGAATAAGCAGATATTTACACAAATCAATTAAGTTGAGGAGGTCAAATGTTAAATATATTGTCTTTGTACAGTTTTCTATTGAATATATGTCAAAAAGGATTAGACAATTATCACATCCTCTTTTTATAATACAGCACCACAATGTTTTTGGAATAAGGGTTAAATAATATATTATTGAAAACACACTCACTTTTAAAGATGCCTATTTGATTTGACTTACAAAACCTGATATTAGCTGAAGCTGAACCTTTAACGGCTGGGATCACACTGGAATCATGTTAGGAAGAGATGTCTTCCCAACAATTTTTGAATCGGGGTTGTAATATCATGATAATTTGATTTATTCAGATATTTCATCCTCATAATTGCCTGATTTGTAGGCAGTGACACTAAAGCCTCATCACTTTGGACAGTTTTGTCCTCAGGATGAGACCAAAGTGTCACACGTGGAAACAACTCTACACCACAGAGCTAAATGTGAAGAAGCAAACTTGGAAACAGATCCATGATATAATCTTTTATTTTAACCCATGGGATTTAACTTTTACAGTGCATTTCTTTACAACAATTATTCATTAAGTGACAGGTTTTAGCCACCACTACGGATCAGATAACTATGTATGTTACATTTCTGAGTTCCTCTTAAAGATTTTGACTTCATGAACACCGTGTGAAAAAAAAATCCCAAATATTAGACAATGGATAACCACACAGGTTAACTAATTCAGTGACATACAATCATCCATTGAACCGGTTAGCCTTCGTTATCCAACTGAACCATCTGTTAATCTTTAGTTGTCTCAGTGTTATTAAGCAGCTAACTATCTGTACCATTAAAACATACAGAGAGGTGGCCAATTAGAAACCTGCTGCCGTCCGTAAGAAAGAAAAAGGCTTTAAAAATAGACAAAACAAAATATGGCACTATTGTCTCAAGGAACAACCAGTAGACACAAACACATTTTTAAAGGGGACTGTGGCCAAACTCCCCTGAACAGAAAAAGAAACTCCAAGCACTTCAGTCTTTCCCCAGCAGTCTTCACTGCCAGCTAACAATCTGAGGAGGAGTCATCAGTCAGATGGACATCAAGCTTTATGTGGACATCGAGCCGTTCATTCACAAACATCTCAGCAGGAAAAAACCTCCCTCTGTCACCGTGCAGAACACCCACAAGACTTTCAAATGACATTTTCTCACACCGAAAGAAGACGTGACAGAAATCTGCCGTCTCCCAGCATTTATTGTGTTCCTCTTCCTCTTAACGCATCAAGCTCACGTCCCACTAAACAAACAACACGCAGCATTGCACCAATCTGTCCACACACATCCCCCAGAAGGTCGAATGTCGCAACATGGCTACACTGGAGAAAAGCATTGATAAAGACAGAACCACATTGACTGTGCATATACATAATTTTGAAAACACGTTGCAGCAATGAACACATATATACGACCCACCAAATGCACATGAACATAAAGTCGATCCAGTTATCCGTTACATATTACATTCAGGCTCCAAGAAAAAGATGCGATGACAAAGTAAACAGCAGATTTCTCCCTTTTGCTCAAGTTTGGTCTCAGATTCCCTCAAATACACAACAGCTAGTAGTGCACAAAATAAGAATACAAAATTAGACTTTTAAATACTGTAGCAGCAATTCTTTTCTTTTAAAGTTGAAAGCCTCCAGTAGTACAGGTAAAGGCTTCGGAGTCCCCCGACACGTGGAAGGGTGAGCGATTGTCCTCTGTAGTGCGAGACAGTGTCTATAAGGAGGGTGCAGGTGTTTGGTACTAAAGGTGTGTGACTCTGCTGGGGTGGACAGGTTGAAGATGTGTCTCAGATCAGGGCACCGCTTGAGGACTGAGCCGCGTGGAGGCAGCCGGACGCTGCAGCGCTCCAGGCTGAAAATGTCTTTGAACAGAAGGGGGTTTGTTCTGTAGGAAAACCTCCTCTGCTGACACTTCCGTCTCAGACTTCCCTCTTCTCCAGCTCTCAGGCAGTCTCACAGTGCATCTCCGTTTCCAAACCGAGCCTCCCAAAGGGTAACAATTCCTCCTCATCCCCCCCTCCCACCGGCAGCCGAAACCACAGCAGGTTGGGGTTACAACGGGGCGCTCGGCTCATCAGTCCAAAACGAGCAGGACAGAGCCGAGGCGGGCCATGCTACACAACGCTTCTCTCAGCTGGAGGCTGTGGCGATGGCCTTCTTGAGCTGCTGGCTGCGGATCTCGCGGGTGCGGGACTCCAAGAGCAGGTCGTGGCAGGTGGTGCAGACCAGCACCGGGTCATACAGCTGCTGGTCCGGGATGGGCAGCTTCAGATTACAACAGTCTTTACAGAACACATTGCCACAGTTCCTGACGACGGAGAGCACACAGAAAGTTAAGATACTTTCTTACATAAGAGCAGCAAGTATCTCTTTATGCTTTACTGTTGACAACCTTTGATGTCAGTTCTCTTCTTTGGTACGACAGATTTACCACCAATCTCAATATTCAGAGCTCTTCCCTCATCTACACACATACACAGAATCTTGACCCACCCTGATGACATGTGGATCAGCTAGAGGCATCGAACACTCTGAAAACATCTCCTGCCTTCAAAAGCTGCACTGCTAAACATTGAATTAGCTCTAACTCTCAGTTGAGAGTTCTGGCCTGTGACAGTGACGCCGCCTGGTGGAGACTATTGGTACAAATGTTTCCAAGCTCTGGCTATTGAATTCACTGTTGCAGTACAGTAACTCCAAATTCATTCAAATGAAACACAGAGCTGACAGCATTTAATTATTCTATTCAACAATGACTGAACATCTCATGTGTGGGCATCTAATAGTTATCTACCGTACAGTTTTGTCCATTCACAGGACTTTCAGAGTGATGATCTGTCTGTTATGAATTTCTTTCCAGCTTAGGAGTACTGTGTCAGTTTTTTTTTCAGGGGAGCACATAAATAATTATCTGACAAACCAAGAGCCTTTAATCCTGAAATCATGAGCTGAAACCAAAGCTTGGTTTATTGCCTTGAAAATACAACGTGTACTGTGTTTTTGAATTGCAGGCTGCTACTCTGGCAAACCTGAGTTGGAAAGAAAAGTAAGCACTCCTGTAAAATGTTCAATAAATCTGATGTGTTTGATTAGTGAATATATGCATCAGGACATTGTTACATCGGATCTTGAAGCAGATGTCACCATTCAAGGGAGCATAAGCAAATAAAAAGGCCTAAAAGTTTCAAGCAATAGATCAACACTTTGGGTTGAGAGTTAGATGACAAGATACCACTCTCATGACTATGTGCCAAATATGAAGCTGGAGCCAGCAGCTGGTTAGCTTAGCTTAGCATAAAGATTGAAAAGGGGGGAAACAGCTAGGCTAGCTAACAGTATAGCTAAACTAACTGTAGCTTTAGTGTACAGATAAGAGAGAGGTATCAATATTCTCATCTAACTCTTGGCAAGAATGTGAATTAACATATTTTCCAAAAGGTTGATTTATTTCTGGAAAAGAAACATTTGACACTGCATCATTAACTGCAGCCATTCCAGTCTTCTTTTTTGGACCCTTCCTGGGATGGAATATCCCAAAACCACCAAAAAGTGTCTAGCCAATAGGCTTCAGCCAAAAACTGTCAATGCCTCACAACACTCATGATCACAAGAGGAAACAATGAAGTACAAAGGTATTTTTAACAACTGACTATGGCTCAGATATTCTCAGTGTGAAAGGAACTCTTCTGCACACTTGCTACTGATATTATGAGCTCTGAAGGTCAACTGGTCAGCCATGAACCACAAGGAATTTCAATGACTTTTTCTGTGTATCAACTTGTGAAGAATGCTCTTGGCTTAGTGGGAACATTTTTCTATTTAAAACAAACATGTAACAGTCTAAACACAACAACCTTTTTCAAGAGGAGTAAGTCAGTCTCATGAAGTCTGTTTGAGGAAGAACATTGGTTTGAGGTGTTCTTTTTATATTTAACACCCAAGTTGTTTTTCTTCTACCTTTTCATTTGTGGGTAAATGCGTTCTTGTGTTTATGAAGGTGAGAAAAGTGCTGTGAAGCCCCACCTGCAGTGGTGACGTCTCTTGGCTATCCAGAACTCACAGTCACAGTTGAAACAATGGGAGGCCATGTGGTCGGGCACCCACCTCGTGACCTACACACACACACACACAGACACAACACACAGACATCTATATCAGAACAGTGTGCTGTAATTAGAGGTGCTCCGAGCCATACAGGTGAGGGGGAGGAAGAAAGGTGAGGAAGTGGAGACAGAAGCTATATTAGATGTTGAAACACTGGAGGATGCTGACCTCTGTGTCCTTGCGCTCTACTCGATCCCAGCTGCCCTCAGACAGACGGTCCTCACTGTGGGTGGACAGAGAATCCTCTTCGTTGCTGTTGTCTGACTCACGCAGGCACGTCTGAAAGCAGGAGGGAAAAGGGGCAAGGTTAGACAGACAGGAACGAGAGAAGACAGAACACTTCCTGAGGATAATCAAAAGTAAATATTTACAAACACTTCAGACAGGAAAAAGCCTCTAACGCTGGGCTGTCTGGCATAAATGTCAATACTGAAAAAGCTACTCACGATGTCGTCCTCGTAGTCGATGTCTGGCTCTGAGGGAGGGGTGCTGTACTGTTTACTCTCCAGTCTCATCTGCAGCTGTCGCACCTGCTGCCTCAGCACCTCCACCTCCTGCTTGTAGCCTGCCTCGATTTGCCGCAGTCTCTGCTGCACGGCGTCCATGGGCACCGGCAGCCCGTCGTCATCGAGGTAAGCTGGGGCCTGGGGTGGAGGAGGGGAGCTGGAGGTGGAGGGCGAGGAGTAGGACCCCGGCAGGAGTTGATGGCCTGCCAGGGAGTAGCTGTTGAGGGCAGCGGCAGCAGGCCCATACAGGCCGGCATAGCCAGCGCTCCTGGCAGCCGACAGCCACCCAGGCTGCAGAGGGCTGCCAGGACAACAAAGAGCCTCTCTGCGGCAGCACTGGGAGCCATTGGCGATGGCAAAGCCCTGGGAGCGTAGCAGCTTACTGGCAAGCCGACGGCTCTGGTAAATGTTGGGCTGCAAGGCCCGGCTGACCCCAGAGTGACTGCTGCAGGCGGACTGAACCAGACCCTGGACGCTCTCCCAGTGTGAGCCGAGCAGCGACAGGTCTGAGAGCTGGCTCTGTGAGATCAGATGGCGAGCTCCTACCTGGGTGCAGTCTACATGAGCTGCCGCAACTGCTAACGCACGCTCTCTCCCTTTCACTACTTCTGTCCTCATGTCCTCTTTCTCCTTCTGGGGTTGAGACTCAGGCTGCTCCTCATCGCTAACATGATTCTGGGTAAGATCCCGGCTCGCTGTGGGAGGCAGGGCGGGTTGAGGTTCTCCCTCACCTGTGAGAGTCTCAGTGGAGTCCTCCATGGGAAGGAGTGGGGTTAGCTGCTTCAGGGCCAGCAGGCCTGCAGATTCTGGGAGGCCGTTTGCTTGGTCATCAGTGTGGCCATTAAGCAGTGTGGTGGTGGTGGTGGTTGTTGGGGTGGTGGTGACTGCAGGCTGCGTGCCGTTGCAAGGGAGAGGTAAGCACGGCTCTGATTTATGAGTGGGTGACGTGGTGCTCTCAGCAGTCCTACAGGGGCTCTCAGCCTCCAGTGGAGGTGGTGGGAGAGGAGGGTTAGTGATCTGAGGCAACGCCTGTTGGAGGACAGGAGTGGGGAAGGGAGTGTGAGCAAGTGCAACGTCCTTACTGACAGGGACAGGGGGAAGGGGCAGAGAGGGCAGGGGCTGTGTGGTAAGACAGGGCTCCTCCGGTGCATCTTCACAGCTCTCTGCACCCGGGCCATCCTCCGGGGTCTTGGCAGGACTCTGATGTGGTGATTCCCCCTCTGTGTTGTCCAGTCCGGTGTCGGGTATGACCTCATCAGAGATGTCAGCAGAAATTTCTTCGGTGGCTGGTGAGGGCTCCGGGGCAGAGCGACCCTCCTGGCAGTGCTTATTGAGATTTGGGTCGCTTGATGTACGTGTCAGGGGCACCCCGTTCTCAAAAGCTGACAGTAGGTTGTCCATGGAGCGGGTCTTGGGAAGTCTGGAAATAATTGCATAAAATGAACAGAAATGGCAAATGATACAATTCTTTGTTTGGGACACTAGGGGGCAGTCTGACTCTCTGTAACATAGGAATTTTAAACTAGTGTAAATATCCATTCAGGGACTGCCAAGAACAGTCAGTACATATAATGAGTAGCAGATCAGATTTGCATCAAACAAACATACCTGTCCAGAGAACGGGAGGTGAGTTCATCCCCTGCAACACTTGGGGGCAGGTAGAGCTCCATGGAGTCGTCTACAGCGGTGCAGGGGGAGGACGTGGGCAGGTAGACAGCTGTCCACAGCTGTAATGCCCGTGTGTGGCAGACTGGCTGCAGCACCTGGCAGACACACAAGTGACAAGGACAATACCAGAAGGTCAGTATACAGTAATGACAGTGCCTATTACTCCACTAGTACTGAAAAAAGACAGTGTGGGGATGAACGTGAAGATTCACTCATATCATGCATTAATCATTAATCCAGCCACTTGCTCTGTTGAGGGTTTGACAGAAAAAAGACTAGACAGCTGCTGACTTATTTATCGTTAAATATCACCATTCTTTTAAGTGAGTCACCCTCTCCCTCCTTGCAGGCTCAGTGGCTAACAGTAGCAGCTAACCTCCAGTTGTTAATGAATTTAACTGGTGGCTCTTCTACAGACATGAATAATTGCAATAGGCTAATATAGGTGAAAACTGTAGAAAGTGGAAGGTACCATATCATGACTGGGGATGTAGAGGAAGTTCTGGAAGTTCTTGTTTCCACTGCGAAGCAGGGACCAGACGGAGCAGGTGCGTTTGTAGATGTTCTTTGCCTCCCTCTCGCGAGCGTTGTTACACAGGAAGGTGCCGTAAAGACACGAGTACGTATGCTGCACCAACTTGACCTGGACACATGAGGATGACAGGACATGAAGTCAGTCTTTTCCAATGGCAATGATTTACATTCTTTATGGTTTGATAACGCTCGGCCAATTCAATATAACTGCTGATTGATGTGAAACATTTATCATCTGACCACAAAATCAGCAAGATTAGGTTGCAAAATGACACTGCTGGTTCTCAGTTCGGATTGGTTGCAACATTTTTAAGGCCATGGCTTGGATTACAACAGTATGCAAAAAAAAAAAACAAATAAATAATATAGACGTTAACCTTCTTTTGAGTGTTCTTTCTTTAAAGATCATTTAAAGACTAATAAAACGTAACTCACTGAGATTTATTGGTGAGACAGTTACAAAAAAAGGTATATAACCACTATGATGAAGACAGAGAGAAGTAAAGAGAGCTGTAGGACCACCCACCAGGAAGGCCTCGTTGAACTCAAACAGGCAGGGGAACTGTTTGAGCAGCTGGTGAACACAGTCCAGCCACTGCAGGAAGACGGGACATTGCTCGCTCACATCGTCAGAATTCTCCTGGTGACCACAGCGGTCCCCAAACTTATGACCATAGTCCAGCCAATCAGTCTCCACGAGCACCTGAAAACCCTGTGGATGACATGATAATTAGCACCAAAGGTGATGATATTACAGTGCAACAAAAACTATGCCTAAAAGAGTTCTCAGCTGACTGATCAGTGCACTCCAGTGGCAGATATGATCTATTTTATTTCACATATTCTTCTTCCTTGTCAAAAACTGGTTTTTAAACTACATTATCCACAATGCAACTCGACAGTTTGGCCAGAGACTTGGACATGTTATGCTAGCAGCAGCTAATTTAACCTTGAGTGGCTAGCCTCAAACAAAGATGAGACGTGGGTTACAGAGGTCTGGTAAACTTGCAGTCTTCAGACCCAACTGACACTGACTCAAGTGACATCACTCAATCTGTCAGATTTTGCACAGCTCCCTCTGGAGTCACAAAAGCCATTATATAACTCTTTTACATATAACGTACTACTCACCAAGACCAGTAAACAGACTGTAAAACTGGTAATACTACATTTTTACAAACATATTTATACTCCAATCACAACATTCTGTGGTCAAATGATGCACACTGTCACCTCTAGTGTCCTGTAGTAGGGGTCCAGCAGGATCTTGGCAAGGGCTACAATCTGGGGTGTGCGGTCCCACCCGTCCGAACAGTGCACCAGGACAGGACGGCCTTCCCTCTCCACGGCTGAACATACCAGAGTGGCTGCCTTCAGCATGACAGAGAGGTGCTGCAGCCAACGGGTGCTCTCAAGTGCTGAGAGCCAGCTGGAAACACGAGACGGAACTGATTAGATAAGTACAAATCTATACAGAACCTGGCCCAACTAATGAAGTGATCTGGAGCCCAGATACTGCATATATAAATATGCTTTAGTTATTCAGGGTTAACTTAGACTGGGTTATTAGGCTGACAGGAGGTGGAAGCCTCTGACCTATATCTCTGGAGGCCTCCATACGTCATTACATACCTCCATCAGAATAACAACAAGCCTGAAAATAACATGGTATGATGTCATAGCAGCTGGGTGAACCTATGTACTGTACATACAACCACACATGCAGTACACACACAGTCACACATGTAAACACACTGGTGAAACACTCAGCTGGTGAAAACACACAGATGTAAACACTGGACCAAACAGAAACACATAGCACACGTATCCACTGGTGGTGTGTACAGACAGACAGCTGGCCTGCCCAGCAGGAATGGGACTGGACTGTGGCAGCGTTCCCATCTCTGTGTGGTGTTGCCTTACTGTGAGGTGAAGCCATTAAAAAAGGGGGGGTGGGAGGGATGAGAGGCACAAATGAAGGCAGAGCCGCTCAGAAAGAAAGGTCAAACAGATCGACTTACTTTCCTGGATCCGGGATCTGACTGCAGACGGTCCTCAGAGCCTGGAAGCTGTTTCGGATGGCGTGGATGTTGGCCATTCCCATGAACATCACCTCACAGTTGGGGTAGTACTCTAAGGACAAGCAAACATAAACTCTGATGAAGGTCATCAAACATAAACAAGGCTTAGCTTGTAAGATACAGTAGCATCATGTGTTCAGATAATGGTGTCTCACTTGAACTTCAAATTGAGCACTCAGAGTTTTCAACATTTGCATCTTCATTCAAATTCTTTACTGGTGAACCTTCAGCAATAAAAGTGACTGTGTGCAGTCACTGGTAGCAGTAATCATTTGTTTACTGAATCTCATATTTCAAAAGTGGACATTCACATTACATGGGTAAGGCATCATGCAGAGTAGGACACTGTTCACAGTCCAGGACAGAGCTTTCTTAAACCGATCTATGACCAAAAACAGCACAGACCAACTTGATATTTTCAGTTTTTGAGTGCAGCCTTATCTTCATGGAGCTTTGACCTGTAAACAGACTGGCTTCTACATAGACACAAGGCACTGAATATCTGTAGGTATCACAGACATTGAAAGCTCTGTTTTGGTCTCCATCATCTCCTCATTAGCTCTCTAGCTGCTGGACGTTTGACTTAAGACATTTCAAATGTTTGGTCTCACTAACCTTCACATTCGCATCCTCCGCCCTTGGCTCGGTTGGCCACTGCAGCGGTGTATGAGCGAGCATCCAGAATCAGCAGCTTCTGTGGCACAGTGTTGTCATCGCAGCCAGAGCCGCCAGTCAGAGAGGAGTCTGGAGTTACAGGCGAGAGGACAGAGATATAATTTTTACTGTTCTGAGGGGACAGTGTTACGAAAATCGAACTGCTGGGGAGAGAGGGTGTGAAAAAAGAAGAAAATCAGAGAAGTAGTAGGGGCATAATAAACAGAAACTGACTTTATTTGTAAACCATTAAAAATCAATATCTGCTCCTGATGACATAACCACAGTACTGCTATTGGTAATGATACAACTACCACTTCTCTCTGCACTCAGTCATTGTTGTGCCTCCACTCATATCCCAGCATGCTGTTGTGCACCCAGTAATGGTTTTCAAGACCTATTCAGACATGCATGCCACTCTATAAATGCACTCGTAATTCCACATAATGGCATCCTCTTTGAAAAATAATCAAAATTAATAGAGGCAAAACAGAACATGCAAAGAATTGTCTTTCTGTAGAAGTTGCACTGTTCTGTAGCTAAGTCTCATATTGTAGTCATATTATTGGATACGACACGCACTCGTTTTTAAAAATGAGAGCATGTGAATGATTCAGGAAAAGAAGTAAAAATGTGATTTAATGCTATTAAATTCACTAGAAATTTTTGGCAACGTATTTGATGAACTAGCAACATGTATGCTGGCATGACTACAATGGTGCATTGCTTGGCACTTGTGTTTAGCACCAAGAAAATGAATCAAACATGTAAATAATGGAAATCCTAGGGACATTTTCACAAATAAAGAGCCTGAGAGCAGTGCACACAACTACTTACCAAAATCAATATCACAGGAGTCAGGAGCTTCCCCGCGTTGTCGGCAGGCTGGTGTTCCACCCTTGGTACCCATTTGACAGGCCTTGGCGATGGATGTCACCAGGTACTCGTCATCTGTGTTCCTCCAGCCCCACCAGCTGATCTCAGGCTGGCTGCAACGGGCAATTACTGCCCCGTTCTTCTGGTGCCTGAAATTCAAGGTTATGTAGAGTCGGTAAGCACAAATACAGAATTTCTGAATTTCAAAAAGGAAAATGCTCTAGTGACATGTGATAGTGTGTCAGTAAACCCACCTGTAGACCACCACAGGGATCCTCTTCCAGGATCTGAAGGAAGCCACACTCTCCAGCTCTTTGTCAGTGATCCATATTGGAACCAGAAGCTTCTGTGGGTAGCTGGAGCACAGCCTGAGGACAGGAAGGACGAGACACATTATTTTTTATAGAGGAAGATTAAATGCAGCTTATAATGCAGCAAACATTATACAGCCAATACACTAGGGCCGACTTCAGATACTTTCAGTCTTTCAGTGAGGAAAGAAAGAAACCAAGACAAAATAGTGCTATTAGCTGGAGCAGACATTGCATCAAGAACTCTCAGCTCTGGCAGAGAATAAATCACAGAGTGCTACTGCCTGACTCCATCTGCCTCTGGTCTCCTCCTCTCCCATGATACTTTCTTCAATATCTATTCACCTGCCGACTGTCTAAGGCAGGAGGGGGAGACACAGGCAGTGTGTGTGTGTGTGTGTGTGTGAGAGAGAGAGAGAGAGAGAGAGAGGGAAAGTGAAATCCTGTGCTGAGTCATGGGCCTCAGCAGGCTGCGGCTTGTTTAATTAGCCAGTTGTCCTGTGTGTCTGTCTCCCTCAGCAGGATGCGCTCTCTTGGGCCCTCTGAGCAGACTGACCTTTTTTTATTGGTAGCATTTATTTGCCCAGACAGCAAAGGAGATATGAGATTCTGATAAACATTTATACATACACACACAAAGACACACATACTTGGTATACTGCATTATTTCTACTTGAGTGGGCGTTACAGTGTTATTGATTTGTAAGGGTGTGTGTGTTAAAGACCAGACTTGATGAGAGTGCTGCTGACGTGAGAGGTCAGATGAGACAAAGGTGAGCAAGTATTCACACTGCCTCTTGTTTTTGAAGGCATTTAAAGGAACAGTCCACTGCAAATTCTTCTCACCGTGCAACATTTGAAAAGTTCATACTCAGGGATTTTGTCACTCTTTTTATTATTCTGTCTTACTTCAATTTGAGGAATAATTATGCTCTAAGTTTTGGAACTACATTTTCCAAATGCTTTGGCAGATGTAAACAGAACGTCTAATATTGCCATGGAGTCAGTAAGTTAGCTGTGAACCACAATAAGGGCCCCATTATTTGCCTATATTTGATTATATTTTGGCAAATTAGCACCATTAAAAGAATGCCAAAGAACTATCAGTTAGCAGGTCCTGTTTGCACTGTACCCATGGATGTACAGACAAATATCACTGGATGACTATGATATCGAAGAAAACCTAAAAAAAATTATGACTCTCGGGCATAAGTTATAAGAAGTGTTTTTTTTTTTTTTTTTTAAATAAATTTCTAAGTAGATTTATGGATGTCTATTTGTGATGGACATTGGAGATAATGATAACCTCGGGAAGAGTGACTCCCACTGAATCTAAAAATGATCACATGACGACTATGTGCAATATCTCTGTGTTTAGTGTACTCTTATAATTTAAAACCAACTTGACCATTATCCACCCAAACTAACTGTAATTCAACTCAAATTCAAAACTCTCGTTTCCCGACAGAGTTCTGACACACAGTGCTGAGATGTGCCAACGCACAAAAGCTGTCGGTCACACAATCTGGTCAGTTTGGCGACATTGTGGTTACAGTGTGTCTGGTGCAGCCTGATTCCAGCCCTGCTCTCTGTCACAGCTCTCAAAAACACAGTCACTCACCATTCGCTCTCTAAACAATCATGATGACTCTTTACAGTATTGTACAACTATCTGCCATGACAGATGTGTCATGTTATTTATGGTAAAGTATCTGTGACATACTTGTAGTTGCAGTTTATGTCTGACACTCTCCAGACGTTCTGTGTGTCGAAGCCCATCCTCTTGACCTCCATTTCCATTCTCTGACGCACGTGATCGCCTGCACACATACACACACAGAAACCATGGAGGGAACAAATTATTTTAGGAATTTGGATTTTTTTTAACAAAAAGAGGTTGTCCTGAAACTTTTGTGTACTGTTCAGTTTTGGTGTGTGACCTGGGCGGCAGAGATGAACGTGCTGGTCTTCATCATCTGCGCTGCCTCCCAGACACCAGGCATGATAGGCCAGGGCGAACAGGTCCTCCAGCCGGGACGGGTGAGCAATGGCCCGGTTCAGACGCTTCACCCACTCCTGGCATTGCTTGAACGTTGCAAAGTGGCATCTAAGGAGAACCCAATGTGAGGAAAGATTAGTGAGATTGAACAAAAAAAATGTCTCGTTACAACTTCACGCATTGGGGACTGGGAGAAAAACAATAAAAGCTAATTTCTTCAGATGTTCAGTGATTTTCCAGCTTTTAAACAGGGGTAATAATGTGGCTGCTTTATGATGAGGAACCAAGATGCCGCTGGCACATCTGCTGATGAGAATCTCAAGGCTCGGCTGGTTCTGAACTTTACAGATGTCCATGAACAGATGAGAATTTCAGTCTACTGTGAAATAAAAGCAGGCCTTGGTCTTTTGATTTGAAAGTGTTATTTAAGCAAGTGCAAGCATGCTTAGTGGCAGTTATATATATGCCATCTGTCTGATCTTGGCAAATGACTGCAGCGATTGAAAACGAAATGAAATCATCACATTCAACAGCTCCAATTCTACTAACGCTCCACAACATACTGTGATTGTTTTTGAAAGATGGCCAAAAAACAATAAATATGATATCTACATAATCCTTATTTCATTAAGTATTTAATACAACAGATTCTAAGGATAGCAGTAACAGCTGGAAGAAAACGTATGACATAACACCTCAAAGCAACAGCCTATACCATTCTTTTCTGCTTTTCAACACATGCTTCAGTGATTTACTGACATTCTAATCTGCTCAGATTTTTTTTGGGGGGGGTCAGAATAAATATACTTTGAAGTGTGCTATCAAATCTAGGCCTCCTACACATGTTGCCTGTAGCCTTCAACCTTTCAGAAATAAAACTGTAATAAAAATAAAAAGGAAATAGCCATGCAACATTTTTGCAGTTTTCAAATTGTGTGGTCAACCTTGAGCTGACATTTTTTTCCCTGAAAGACTGTAATGAGTATAACGAGTTGTACGCTGCAATTTCAACATTTTTTCAGCTTAAAACAAACAGAGACAGCTCAATCCAAATCAGTGAAGCAACGGGGTAAGTTTACATATTGAGTATGCGATTGTCTGTCATATAGCTGCCTACATCCTCACGCTCACACAGCTTCCCCCTTAGGTGGGTATGGGCAGAGGGTCTCTGTATTAAATGGCAATCAATTACAAAAATTGTACTAGGTTACATTTTTGTTGACTTATCAATTAAATCGACTACAATGTTTCAGCTAGCTGGACATGAGGTTTGTTCTCATGCTAACACAAATGCAAACCAAGAGAGAATGCATCAAAAACATACACAATTTAATGCTTATCTGGCTTTCCAATCGATGATTAATGACAACTCCATTATTCTTGTAAATGTGAGTATGAGAATAGTGTATTTCCACTCTGTAACTTATTTCAGATATGTAGGGATAAGCCTGTTTAACTGTGAGGAAACGAGACGTGACCTCCATAATCATGAATTTCATTAAGCGATTCAGGAGGAGAGGGAAGGATGGAAAAGCGAGAACAGCACTAGAATTATGTTAACATTATAACACTACTGTAAGAGTTGTAGCTGCTATTTTTAAACCTGAAATTATTGATTAGTGGCGTGGCAGTGTGTCATACAAATTACCTCCTCACGGCCAGACAGAATTTAACGACCGTATTATTCTTTCAAGTGTGTACCAGACTGTCTGTACTGTATTTATTCTGGCTCATAACAGCATTGGTCTGGCTGCAGGGTCCATATGATGTCTTCAGTGTGTGAGTGAGCCGCTCTCCTTACCTGACAACTTTGGAGTCCTTGCAGATGATGTGCAGCTGGAACATATCTCTGCTCTCCACACTCTCTATCAGTCTGAGAGGCACCTGTAGGGGGAGACAGAGAGTGTGTGTGATCAGCCTGATGGCACACTCTCACAGCAGACAACACATCTGCAAAAAGGTTACCACCCTCTGCTCTAGTACACACTGAATCCAGGTTAGATACACATAGTACAGCCTCACTGTAGAGGAGCAGAAGGCCTCTGCAGAATTTTAAATTTGTGTCTTCTGTTATGATACCAAACAACAGATATAGAGCTGGCTTTGTCCACAGGATTGTCTATTCTGCTTCTCAGTTATCCTGGGAACAGAGGTGTTAACAAAGGCGCTCCTAAGATTTATACAATCACCCACACAACTTGACTTTTGGTCAAACCTTTATGCAACAGTACTTTGTGCATCTTGTATGAATGAGAAAATACTATTTCGTGCTTTATAGCCAAAGAACAGTGCTTGTTTTTTTTTATTAACTCTCAAGGTCAGCCAACACATTGCCCCACAGGTATTTTGCAGTTTGCTTTGAGAAGAAATTACAATCAACCCAGTGTTGAGTGCCACCAAGTTGAATGTAAATTACAATTTGTCCCCAGCGCACTGTAATCGTTTAAATGAAGAAGGGCTGAATGACTTAAGCTGTCTAGACTGTGGCAGAGGGTGGTTTTCTATCATATGGTACTCACAGATATCTCATTGTCCACACCTGGGCAGTTCTAAAACACAGTGACACCATGGAGCACACACAGAGAGAGAAGGAGGAGGGAAGACACAAGACAGGAGGAAATGGGGGGAAAAAAAACTATTAAACCAAAAGAATTCAGGAGACAAAAAAGGAAATGAAGAGTTAACAGGAAAGAAAACATCAAAGAGGTTGAAAGATGAAGGATAACTGAGTGGATCATGCAGTGTGCTACTTGCAGCACATGACCAAGCCAAATGGAAATCATGGAGAGAAAGACAAACATGGACGGGAGCAAAGGGCAAGAAAACAGCTTCGAAGTAGGGGGAGGAGTTGTGAAGGGGAGTGTGGGTTAGAGATTGTGGCTTGTTGAAATTCATAAGAGTTCATCTGTGCTGCTGAGGTCAAGGCAGGATTCTGCCCAGTCGGAAACCAGTTCGATAGGGACTGTTAGGCGGTGACACTTGATCTCAGTGCATTCATTTCACTCTCCTCTGCTAAAGTAAGTCAAGGTGAAGAGGAGTCCTGAACATCCTGCTGATCTGCCCTCACCTCCTCCTCCTTTTGAAAATCCCTGTCATCTTTTCCAGAAGCCGAATCCTTCTGGAAAAGATGACAGGGATTTGGGAAGAAGGAAGAATTTCTCTGCCAGTGAATGCAAACAATTGGCCTGTTTGTCTTTGAGCAAGGCCTGACGTCAGCAGGAGTGAGCTAGTGGACATCAGTGCCAGCGGGGGCCGGGCCTTTGGAGCCTAGATGTCACATTAAACCTCCCCTGCCTGAAGATCAGAGGGCCCGCCACTCCTGTGGTAAAGTCCTGGCACAAACAACTTCAAGCCAACTATGCTGGGATATAACTAAAACTACTTTACGGGTACCCCATGTAAAACACACATAGGTTTATTTGCCTTGTTAGCACAATTATGTGTTTATAAAATTTATATGGGCAAAAGGGAAAAAGCCTATGTGCGTCCAAACTACACATTATAGCCTCCTCTCTCCTGCTATTGGCTTCTGTAACGGCGTGGCAGCAGTGGAGACCACATCGACACTCATACCATTTGGACGGAAGGGAAAATTCTGTGGTTCTTCTGTGTGTTTATCTTCTGTGACTTGCACTCACGTTGATGACAGAGTCCTTGAACTTGATGTGGAGCCTGTAGTTAGAGATGGCGATGATGGCTTCATCGGCATGGCCAAGATATTCCACCCCTTCCCCCTGAAGAACTGGGAATGGCACCTGGAGAGACACAAAACAACCCGATTGTTGAAGCTTAACAGCAGAAAAATGACAACAGCACCTGTTTACTGTCGGGCCTTATTATGTCTACTGGCAGTAAAATAATAATATCCACATTTACACAGTCTACAGCCATGCTAGGCACTATTTAGGCATGGCTTTGACATAAAGGCTAACATGTTGTATAGCAGGTATAATGTCTAACATGTTCACTGTCTCAATTAAAAATGTTAGCATGCTAACATTTGCTAATTATCATTAATCCAAAGTATAGCTGTAACTGATGGGAATGTCATTAGTTTTGCAGGTATTTAGGCATAATTTAAAGTATTGGACAAATTAAGAGTTTGCCCTGTTGAGGCTCTAGACAGAAAGGTTAAGGATCACCAAAGTTACTCCAACTCATTCTGAGGTGAACATGAATGTGTGTTTGAAATTTCATGGCAATCCATTCAATGGCTGTTTAGCTGTTGAGACATTTCACTCAAATCCCTAATGTCAGCTTCATGGTGATGCTGGATCAAAAGTCATTAGGATATATTGTTTGGGAATCATGCATGTCTGGGAAAAATTGTGACAATCCATCAAGTAGATGAGGAGATATTTGACTGGAAACATAAAATCTCTGGCCTGCCGGCAGCACTACGAGTAAAGTCAGGGGATGACGCAAATGTTTGTACAAAAAAAAAAAAAAATCAAATAATTATTGAGATATTTGAGTCTGGACTGAGTGGTGCTGACCGCTGGATCGAAATCAAAATCCTTACAGGCACATTAGCCAAACAACAGAGGAGTACTGAAACACTTCAAATTCTTAGTCTTGTTTACCTCTTTGAGTAGATTCTGATCTTAAAAAACAATCTTGCTGATATAAGACTGCATTTTATTCAAGCAAAGATCTTGTGTCCATAAGTATCACATGCATCATTCTGGTATTGTTACTGAAACTCAAGTATCACATTGGCACTGGTATTGAAGTTTTTCAAACAATACCCAGCATTAAATATAAAGAGTTAGACTCATAAGGACTGTGGACAGAGTGACATTACAGATACGACAAAAAGGGGGAAACAGTGTGCATGTGTAGCAGTCCAATTAGCACATAGTAGTTTTACAGAAGGACCTTTGTGAGCACAGAGCACTTGTTGGGGAGTCTGAATGAGCAAGCATGCAGACAAGAGGCAGGGCTGGGAGGAGAGACTGTCTGCACCAGTGCTGATGGTACAGTGAGGGATCCCAAACTGTCCATTAACATTCTTACTTATACCCATTTTATTACAGGCCCAGCCAAGTCCAGGCTTTGGCTGCAACAAGACCCCTACATTAAGATAATTGGTTCCCAACAGAGGTTAATAGAAAACATTTTTCATTTCACTCTGAGGCAGGGCATTAGCTTTAAAAGCCAACCACGTGGAAGAGACACACGGCTGCCGTTGCCAACTTCTAAACAATGTCTCAATTTGTGTAAAAACGGAAGCGTCCAACCACTTTGAGAGTGGTCAATTTCACACTGACCACTCTGGTAAATGTTATTGTGCTGTTTACTCGAGCTGCTCTTTCAAGGGATTTAAATATGATGACCTATAGGACCTTTAATGGCTGCTGTTGATCAGGAGGATTTAAACTATAATATTATGTACAGAGATTAAGTCATATTCAATCACCTTGTGTAAAACATTTCTCTTGGCTGATCTGAAACAATAAAGTCTGTTGGGAGTTATGTTACTGCTCAGACATCACTCTCTCTTATCCAACAAATTGAGGACTATGTTACGCCAATTCATTCCTCATTTACATGACCTCTTCACACTTCTTAGTCATCACTTTCTGTGTGATCGCCAGCATGCACTGATGTTAGTTCTGGCTGCTTTAGCATAATCATAGTCATTAGGGACCGCAACTTGCAACTCAGGTCTCGTTGTTTAGTTGCTGGTAGTGAGGACAACAGTGTTGCTTGGAGACAACATTACCTCATCCTGCATTAGCATGCACTGCTGAGTCACGCAGAGGAGGACCCACTGGTGCATATTAAAAGAGGACATGCAGCAGGGCAGATGGGGGATTATGGTAAGATGTCAGAAAATCAGGCTTACTTGAAACAACATTAGCCAACACAGTTAAAAGCACAGCCTTAGTTAGAGCACAGAGCACACAAGCTGGATGTCAGGATCGACAGGCCCATGAACACAAGTCAGCGTCTGCACAGTCAGCTTGCATCTCAAGATAAAGTAGAGACAATACATGTAATAAATATAAAACAAAACAATACAAAACTATTCTTGGAATAATGTCGATTGCCAAGAGGTCAAAAGCTGTCAGTGCATCAGATTGTTGACGACTGACAGAGCTTATGTTCAAAAAAAAAAATTAAACCCTGACATTTATCACTGCACCTGCTGTTGCTCATCTCAGCCTGAAAATGTGAGCGTGAGCCGGGACAGGAAGCATGATGAGGGAAAGAGTACAGCTTAACCTGGGAAATGGAGCACGTAGTACTCTGCACTCAGACACCAACGGAGCCAAATATAAGCTGCAAGCCCCCTGGCAACCTGCGCTGGGACGTCTAAAAAGTGGAATATCTAAAATCTGTCAGGAAATTTTGCACGCTTTTAGAAATGGTTCAACTCTGTAATTTAACAAACTCCAAAAATGACAGGCAGACAAACACAGCTGGCACCCCAAGAAAGCAGAAAACTCTAAAGTTGTTGACTGCGATAGTTTTCTGATGCAGTTTTAATATACGCAAAGGGAGATAAATGAGGAAAGTCTAAAGTTTGCATTTATCATGAGTCAGGGGATGTGGGCAATTTACATTAAATATTTCCTGAACAGCAGCAGAAATGGCTGAAATGCGAATGTGCGGTTACTGAGTCTGTGTGCTGCTCTGCTGTGGAAGAGACCTAACACATCCTGCTGAGAGTGCCATAGTTAACATGCTGCACAGACTGGGAGCTGCATTAAACAAGCAGTGCTCCAAAAGTAGGTGCATGAGTCACCGGCAGCCAGCAAGTGCAGCAGAAGATACTGTGTCACGTTTCCTCTACGAAGCCTTCAGCAGCAGAAAATATAAAGAGAGAAAGAGAGAGAACGTGAGAGAGATAGAGAGAGAGAGAGTGAGAGAGACAGAGCGAGAGAGACCCATGAATAATACTCCCTGAGTCGTGACTTCCGGTTCAAGCAGCCTGCCTGTGAGGATGAGCACATGTGCACACACTACTGCATGCATGCACCACGGCCTGCACGCACACATCAGCGAAGGCAGCGGTGTATTAAATATGGGGGGGTGGGGTGGGGGGCAGGGAATACCCGTTATTTGCCTGCGGGAAAGCTGCGGTAAGAGACATCAGCTGTCAGAGAAACTATCATGGGAGGGCCTGCACACAAAGAAACATACAAAAGCAGAGACACAATGTGTAACTGCATGTGTGGATGTGAATGAAGGGGGAGGGGAAGCATAAGAGTGCAGAAACATAGAAAGTGTTGCAACTGACTTCAATGAGAACAGTATTTATTAACATAGAAACAGCTACTCTATATTAGTCCACTCTACTTAACAGGAAATAAAGGAATCTAGTCTACCAGGACCTTTGATACACAGTCTTTTGGTGCGCAACCCGTTAATAATTATTATTACGATTATTAAAAAAAACAACACACCAACAGCTTTGAACAGGTTGATAGTCCCTGCAGTTCATTGCAACCCAAGTGGAAAAGTACTTCACTTGAAAATTGCATAAACAGAAACAACAGATAGTGACCCCAGGCTGGGCAAATCCCTCCACCTTCCCTGTGTCTAGTTCTCCAGACACATGATGCTCAGCTCCATTAACCACCAGACAGCCAGAGAGCACAAACTCAACACCATGGAGGGCACAGCACAAGTTGCCCATCACAATTTTGCTACTGGCGTCTTCACTGTGGGATAGACTTACAAATTCCTCTAAATGCCTTTTAGCTTCCTCGTTCTTTATCCTCGGCAATGACTTCTTAACTGTGAGTCATTTTTGAGATGACACTGAGCCAATACTGGGGTTATGATAGAGTTTATGGTCAGCTAATGCACTTTGAACCAAGGACAAATTTCTATACTGTATATATATTACAAAGTTTCATTCTTACAAAGAACTGTTGGGGATGTTAAACTTAAGGGACAAACACCTTTTTAATTGAGCAATTATGAGTTGATTTTGAACGCTGAGGGTGGTATAATAATCAGTTTGATATTCATGCTTAAAATAATGCATAAGTGCTACATTCTACAGAAAGGCGTGAATGACACCTTCTTCAGCACTTTCATACTCAACAGAAAGCTTTCCAAACTTTCCTTCTGTTCTTGTTAAGGTCTTGCATAAAAATATGCCTTATCTTAATGTGGTGGACTAATTCAGAATTCCCTTTTCTAAATAAATGTTTTTTTCTTTTGTATGATGCCTTATCTGTAGAGGGTGTGGGCAGCGGCTGCCTTCAAATGCAAATATTTTGTTATCCACCACGTTGCCTAATTAACTTTTTCCTGCATTGAGCACTGATAAAGGATGAGAGAGCAATGACACAAAAAATGCTCCTCTAAGCCAGTGTCATCATCTCTCCTTCAGTGTCTGGCACCAGGCCTGCTGAGTTGTGACTCTTGCAGTGATATCTTGGCAGTCACGCTCCTCACAGAGGCGACCCAAGTTTCATCAGGGTGTTTCAGAGGAACGCTCTGGTGCTACACCAGGATCCAAGATTAAAGATGAGGTCATAATCTAGAAGTGCCACACTTGGTGTTTTCACCAGCTCCTGCTTGTCTTCTCCACAGACATGTTGCTGGATGTCAGAGCAGGTGGGGCTGTACCTGTACCCTACAAGGGTTAATGAAAACTGTTTGGCTCACCTGAAGGCTTTCATCCTCCTTCACCAGCTCCTTCTGGGGGAACAGGTCCTTGGCCTTGATATACTCCAGACTGGGAGGCCCTTCTTCACCCTGTTAGACAACAACATAACACCGTGGTGGTCAGATAAATACTTCTGTCATCATTCAGCAGAGTGGAACACCACATATTAAAAAAAAAAAAAAAAAAAAGAACCACAGACAAACCCCTGGCCCAATACAGTTTAATAATGGCAATGTCAAACCATGAGAAAGACCACAGGAAAGGCCATCACAAAAAAAAATATTCCTGTAAAATCAAATCCAGACTTTATATTCTTAGTGTTCTTGTATTGAGCATTTATCAGTGTAGTTAGCCTCTGATGTAAGATGCATGCCAGGTGGAATTTCACAATCCCCACCAGTGAACTCACAGATGTCACGTAGGAGATTAAACATTGACTATGAGAGATCCAAAATTTCCTTTAAATAGGGCGCACACAATCTTGATATTTTAATATGTTTAGCACCCTGATCCAACTGATTAACAACACTGCCAAAAGAAGAATGCAACTTCTATATGTTTATATTCTGTTTGCTTTGGTGCTGTACAGGTAGTTGTTATAAGTGCAAATGATAGATAGGACTGGGGATCAGATGCCAAAAAGCTGTAGACTTTGTGACTGGGTGTTACAGTCTTGTGCAAACAAAGATACAGGGACTTCGTTAAGCATTTAACACACTAGACCAGTTTTTCATGAGTCATGCACTGACATTGGCTTCTCACAAAGTTTTAACAATTCTCCTTGCTGGGGTCGCTTCTGATACCAAATAACCAAATGTATCTATGACCTTGTAAGAGGACTGTGTAAACTAACTTAATGTTACATTTCCAAGGTTGCTGATAAATTATACAAATGCAGTCCTATCAAGTTATAATGAATGGTTGGTTAAAATTAGACTGCAACACCTCAAGAAGCAGCAGAGATGAGAATGAGAAAGGAACAAAGAGGACAGTCGAACCTGTCCTTGCAGCTCAGAGTGTCAGTGCCCCCCTCACACACTGAGCAAACACTTTCATTACATGTAGGTCATACTTCAATCACTGGAGCGAAAAGGGTAGAATGAAATAAAATGATGAAATTGAAGAACATGCACTTCTCCTTTATTCCTTTTTTAGTCCATTTGCAAAAGCTATTTTTCACTTAATAACTTAAATCATACACATAATGTGCATTTACATGCATACTAGTATATCAATTTTGAGTCTTGCATACACCTGAACATAGAGTTTCTCTAACATTTTTCAGGTTTATGATCATCTGCTACAACTTGCAGGCATGTCTCCTCTACATCCAGTCTCTGTCATTTCTGCAGCACCTGAGTTAGGACTAGGTTTAGGATGAACCCAGTTTGGTTTCTGGCTGCCTGAGCACTGCTACCTTTAGTTCTCTGCTGGATTTGGCTTCTCCATCTGAGTGTGGCAGTATGTCGATGCTGTTCCTTAATGAAAACAGCAATGGAGTCCTGAAGGGGTAGGAAGAATGTAATCTCCTGTGTGTTTTTTCAGTGGACTACTTTTACTGACTCAGGTTGGTCCTTTACTAATAAAAGACTCATGTTCCAGGACAAACGATACAGTAAAAATGTCATACATGGTAGCAGGAAAACCCCTGATGTCTCACCATGTAGACCTCCTGCCATGTTTACAATCATTACATCTGTCATCCAAAGGTCCAAGCCGGTGATTAAACTGCATGACAAGCATACCACCCATTGGTAACAGATGGAGATGGTGTGCCTGTAGTGATAACCCCTCCTCTACCTCTCACCAACTTGTCATCGTCTGATTTCAAATGTGTAGAGATCATAGGAACAGGATAGGCAAAGTATCATTTATCACCTTGTGTGACATAAGAGTTTTGTTGACAGAGGACAAATAGACTACATGGCATACATACCCTTGAATATGAAGAAGGAAAACATGCAAGAAATTAATACGTAAGCAAGTACTAATTACAAAAACAATTGACAAAATAGTCAGCAAATTAATTAACAATGAAAATAATCTATAGCTCCAGCCCTAAATCTAAGTCTAGCGTTGACATAAAGGTCTTCGAGGTCCTCAGGTTGAGTATCCTTTGCTGCTGCAGACTTTGTATCAAAGGCTTACTTTGGGTGTGGGAAGTCAGTGTGCGGGAAAGATTAATGGGATAAGTCGCTACACAAAACCAGTCTACCTGCTACTTCTGCACCATCAATTGTAATAAATGGCAGTGCTTATGGAAGCCATGGATGTGGGTGTCAAGGCTGTGCCAAACTGAGATGTCTACGCTCCTTGAAAGATGCTCCACCGTTAAGTGCTGTCTGGCATTACTGTGGGCTCCATTTCCTCCAAATGATGCCTTTAAGTTCATGCTAAAGCTGTGTTTCCGTCTCCACGGAGGACACACTCAAGGTGAAGATGAGGTGGAAGCTTCTTTCTAGCATAATACTACGTTGTTGCACTGTCAGCAGAACTGGAAGAATAAGGAAACCTCCCATTATTCTGACTTGGCAGTGTTCAAAGTTTATTTTGAAGATGGTTAGCTCCACTGCTAGCATTGTAGTTATATACATATTTGTAGTGGTTTGTAAACAAGAGAGAGCTAACAGAAAAAGATAAGATAAAATATTTCTTTATTCGTCCCTCAGTGGGGAAATTCACAGTGTAAAAGTGTGTACAAATTAGATGATTCACTTGTATCAGTGTTAGCATTGGATTTTATTTACATGCAACTGCCAGCAATGGCAGCTTTGCAGCTATGTTCCTAACCATTTGTTCACAATTTGCATTTCCTCACCAAGCGGGAGATATTGTTGCTGCCACAAATTCTTGATAGCTCTGACTCAGAATTACAACTCAATGGCTTGTGTAAACGTTTATTCTGACTCAGCTGCTCGTAATTACCTTCTAAATGATATGATGTGAATACAGCACTACAAGAACAAAGCTGCTGAGCATCCACCAAATCTCACTGTAAAACACTGCATTTAAAATTCAAACTGTGGGGTCTCTCTGAGAAAAAGATACTGACTGCTAAACTAAACTTCCCTAAATCCCTCTGCAAAGTAACCCCACTAATCTCTTGACCTTTGACCTGAGTCAGCCTTTGGCATCAAGACTGATGAGACAGCTGTGCAACATCAATTGTGCTTATTTTCACCTGAGAATGAGTGGACCATGACAGTGGCCATCAGTCAGAGGGATCCTGCAAGGGTCAGGTCATTACAGGCTGATCTCACACATTGTTGCTGGGCAGTCTGAACCACCAGCCTGCCACCCAGACACAGGCTCCTTTGCTTTTTTTAAAGGAATAAAGTTTACCCTGACCTGCCAGACAGCAGGCATAAATTACTGGAGAAGCTATGGTTATAGAACCTCCCCTTGAGAAATTCAATGCTAATCAGTTAAAATGAGCATGCATCCAATCTCAACACACACATACACACACTTCCGACATCAATAATCCATCCACTCCCTTGGTTCCTATATGTCTTGTGCTGCACTACCTGGTAGATACTTGGCACCCTTTATTCAATTCTCTTATGGAACAGCTCTGACATTGCACTCCTCCGAGAGGCTGGCTAGAACACAGTGTACTTTAAAGGCAAAAAAACTGCTGACTAACAGCTGTGTAGATGTTGTATTGCTTCATAAATCCATGACACAGGCAATATACACAGAAAGGCTTATACTGATGCATTGGTCCTAAACTTTATAAACATTAGAATGAAGACAGCACACTCCAATAGTTTGGCAGTTTAAAGACACAACAAAAGACAGAAAATGTCAAGGAGAGTAAAAACATAAGCTGAGCTGCATTAAAGGCTTGTAGCAGCTCCTACAACTCCAACCTTCAGCTTCAGCTTCGCGAGTCCCTTCGCATCGCCGAAAACAAACAGATCAAGGCAGGGCTTAAAGCTCTGCCGTTGCATTTAAAAAAACAAACACAAGCAATGATTCACTTCTGTTTTCTGATTTCTGGTCCATTGCAGTTTGTCCACAACCAGACAGACAATCAGCTTACAGAAGATTAAAGAAAAAGAGAAATGCTCTCACTTCCAACCGACTCGCAAAGATGGAGCACAGCTTGTCCTGTGCCCGACACGTTTTTGCTTCGTCACTGCTGTGAGCCTCCGCACCCTCCCCCACCTTTGTCCAACCGGCAATCAAAAAAGCTGGAGCTGACAGGCACGTGCGCACACACACATAACGCCTCAATGCATTTCTCAAATATTAATGTCAGAGTGGATAACACATGTAATGTCTTGATGACATGTATTGCCATAACGGTGACAGCATCAGCTTGCAGCTGACTAGACAGCGCCGACATAGCAGCTGGTTAATGTGTTAGGGCTCGTTTTTTATGCACTAAAATAAGGTTTTAATTGTCTGGGGAAAGCAAGTGTGGAAACAGTCTTCTAGACATTTCTTCATGTGTGTGAATGGAAAAATGAACAGGCAGGTAGAGGGATTGAAAAAGACACAAGCACAGTCTTCATGAATAGGTGTCTGGTTGCCATGGATACAACAACCTCTTTTTCGAGGCCTTTTTTTCTCTGAAGCTTTTGGAAACAATCTGCAGTCTTTACTCACCAGATTATTTACTTAATCTGACCGGGGCTCTGTCCTAGAGTCGTGCAGATTAGAGAATCACTACATGATGCAGAGGTGACCTCCCAAATATGTGGACAACATGTGCTTACACGTCTGCTTTAAAAGTGTCCAGTTATTTGATGAAATGTATTTCATTTATCTGAAATATGAAGAATGACTCCAAATGAGGTGTCAGGTAGTAAGAAGAGGAGGAGGGTGGATGAAAATAGAGGATGGACGGAGAGGACAGAATAAAAAGCAGCAAATATGAAAAGAAAAACAAGACAATATTCTAAGAGTTGAGCCAGGCAGTGCTGTCTGAGGTCAAGATCAAAAGATGAAGAAGAGTTTGACAAATTTCTCAAATGCACTTTTCTTCCTCTCCGCCCTCTCTCTGTCTATGTTAATATTTCATAGACCACCGTGTTCTAAATGATCACTCCCATTTTAGTCTTATCACTGGGCTCTACTTCAACAGCCGAGGGAATGAGACAGGGCCAGCGTAAGTAAGCTGAATTCATCTGAAACACACAAAGTTGGAGTAACACAGAGACGTAAACAGATCTTTCCTCATAGGCATGTTTGACGTATTGGTTCCTGATACGGAAAAATATATTTGGGAACATTTACAGGCATTCACAAAACATTAGTCTGAGCCTCAGAACACACAAATAAGAAGGAGAAATGTGTAACCAAGAAAGCAGTTTAAACTAGGTTACAATTCAAAGTCAACATTCAGTGAAAGACTTTGTGCAGGTAAGTCCAGACAGAAATGTAAGGCAACAGATATTGACAACAAAAAAGTGCCAGTTATCCTATTACATAAACACTATTCTTTAAATTCAACCTGCTCTGTGTCATATTGTTGCAATTTGTCCTCTATCAGGACACTGCGGTCTGGATTATTTCCTCAGTGTCACAACATATTGACTGTGTCACCTACTGGGATCTTACTACCCTGGTGTCAGTGTCTAAGTGGCAGGACTCAACACCAGGCCCATCACAGGTACCAAAGAGGTGCACAAAGGTATAAACCCTAAAGCACATCCCCAAAAAGCTTTGCACTGTACTTACACCCTTGATTCATTTAGCTGGTGGATATAATAGAATCTGAGTCATGGAAAAATCTTAACCAATTCAATTAGGCTTTTTATAGTTCCATTTGGTGGAGACAACATATCGCAGAGGGAGATAAACATGATATATCAGAGATACAAGGAACTGTAACAGGAGATGTTGTTTTCCATAGTTGGATCGCAGCAATTGTCATGACGAGCACAACACTGCAGCCCTCTTCCACAGAAGACTGACAGAGCTGTGGTCCACTTAAGTAACAGAGGACATGGATACTAAATTATACAGACAGTGACGCAGAAGATGAACTGCCGACTCAGCTGCACCGCAGACATATTAAAGAAAGATCATAAATTGTGTAAAGGCTGGCCACGTCTGGTCACAAAGAAAGGAGAAGATGAACCAGCAGCTGCACTCGTCCTGATCCAGCTGGTAACTTTACGATCAACACTTTCTCTGGAAGAAACAGTGCTGGAAATTAAAGTAGCACTTTCCCAAAATCAGCATACTGTTGATTGTTAGTATCACACCAAGCAATGCCAAAATGCAATGAATGAAAGACCAAACACCTGACATTTCCATGAGGCACAGCTATTCTTTGGGTTTATGCTAGCAGGCTAACATGCTAAACTAAAACAGTCAACGTGATAAACATTAAACCTGCTAAACTTCAGGATGTTAGCATTGCTTCTGTGATCACACTGGGTAGGGCTGCAGCTAACGACTATTTTCATTATAAACTGATTTGCAGATATTTTCTTTTTCTTGTCTATAAAATTTTCTAAAAATTTCACAATTTCCCAAAGGCCAAAGTGCATCAAATGCTTCTTTTGTCCAACCACCAGTCCAAAACCTTTGTACATTTAAGAACCTGGATCCAGCAAATGTTTTTCTTGAAAAATGACTGAAATGATTGATTGTCAAAACTGTTTAACTGATTGTTGCAGTTCTAATGTTGGGATCCTGATATTAGCATTTAGCTCACAGCACCTATGTGGCCAAGTAAAGTCTTACTGAGCTGCGAGCATGGCTGTAGACACTTAGTATTGTCTGAAATGTATAGCTTAAATGATAAGTGGATCTATTAATGAGCAATAAATTTCAACCTAATGGTGTGATTCTAATCGGCATTCTTTACCATAAAAAAAAATCCAGACCTAGTTAACAGATGTTAGTCACAAAAATCCCGAGGAAAATGACTGCAAAAACTGAAATATATGAATAAGACACAAATATGTGATGTTTTTACCAAGTTTGAAAAGTCCAATATCACATTTGGACCGATAATATGGGGTGACTTGCAGGTGAATGTGAGAGAATTTAGTGTTAAGTTGAAAGGGACTTTCTCACAGTCAGTAATGAATGAGCTCTGCCAGTGGACGGTGGACATCACTAAAAGGTCAGATGTTAACCTTTGAACTGTCACCTAATTTAGGCTTAGGGACATTAGGCTAAAAACACTCAGTGTTGTTCCTAAACCCTCAACCTTTTCAGCACCCTGTCTCAAGATGCAAACAAAGAGATGCACCTGTTCTACATCAGTCACTGTCCTATATCCCCTCTACATCCTAGTACCACAAACTGCTCGATGTAGATCGTCCACTGCAGCGAACACACTTCATCAGTGACTGCACAATGTGTTCCCTCTCAGCAGCACACACATTTTTTTTTACTCCTGACAGGCCCTCTCTCCCCTCCCTGCCAATCAACAAAGCCCTCCATACAACAAGGTGAGTGATAAAGTCATAAAGTAGCTTTTCATCATCACACGCATGAGAGGACACTGAGGCAATTCAATTATTTGCATGTGGAGCGAGGACTCAGTGTTGGTTACTTACTAATAACCGCAGCGCTCACGTGTGTCGACCAACACCCCCACCCCCCATCGGTTGACCGGCAGGCACACACAAGCGGGCGAGTTAGGGAGGGGAGGGCTTTAGCAACACACCCATCACAAACCAGACTCACAAACAAAAACGAACACCCAAAAAAAAGCCGGTGGACTTACAAAGCAGTTGAGCATGGAGCAGGACACCCTTCCTGCGAGGCTCATGTCGAGGAGAGGCAGGGCTGTGCCTGAACGCCACGCAGCCTATAGAGCAGCAGCACCAGAGCACGAGGAGCCGGCATAACCATTCTTCTCCCAGCCGGAGCCTCTCCACCCCTCATCCACTCCGAACCCCTCTGCCTGCCACCCCTTTCCCCCCCACCACCTTTTGCACGTTCCCCCTTCTCAAGAGGTGCCGCGGGACAACACGCCAGTCCAGGTTCTCGTTTGGGAACCCACCCCACCCCCCCCACTTCTCCCAGAGTGGGGAGAGAGAGCACGCTGGTGTCTGAAGACAGCCCCTGTTGCACTGCTGAGAGAGGCAGGATAGTCCATACAGATGCAAACAAGAGCAGCGGTCCACGCGATCAGCTAAGCTGGAGAGCACAAAAGTGATGAAATGACTGCAGATGTACCTTCCCAACTGTGGCAAATGGATGAGGGGGGGAACTGCGAGAAGAGAGAGCAGGAGAGAAAGAAAGAGGGAACTGCCGGATGCTAAGCTCCACCCTCTGCATGCGCATCTACCTCCCTCTCTCACATTCACATGCTCACATTTCTCCCCTTGTCTCCCTCTCATCCCTTACTCCTCCCCCACTCCCTCCTTGTTCACCCTTCACCGACATCTCCTAATAAACACGCTTCTCCCTCAGCAACGAGGCGGTGAAGCCTGGAGTGTACCGCCGGCATCCAGAAGATGCTCTGACTGCCATGCATGCACCATCTGACATCGAGCACAGTACACTGTGGCTCTTTCTGACACACACTGTATGCTAGCAGCTGCGTGCACAGGCTAAACACAAAAACACAACCTGATGCAAACTCATACACACAGACAGAACAGAGAGACACCACATCCAGGGGTTGGACAGCGTCTCATCACAAAACAGTTGCATTGGCAGCAACTGATCTGGTGCAGGAGACAAATATGTGGCAGAGGACAGAGGAGGGAGGGTGTTGAGGAGAGTGAGTCTATGCGGAGATCTCCAGTGACACAGCAATCTACAGAAAAATTCTTCCTCTCCGTGTCTTCTTTGCACTGTCCGACACAAGTGCAGTACATCTTTGCAGGGAGCAGCACTTAGCTGTAGCACCTTTCCTGCGCATCAAATCAGGGAAGGTCACTGGGTGTATACGGTGTATCCAATGTATAAGACAGGGGGACGCACAGTCCTTCCCCCCTCCCCCCAACCTCCTCCCTGGCAGTCGTGACAGCCACTCGCCTTCAGCTGTACGAACCCACATTATGTAACACGCATAACGTAGAACACGCAGCATAGGCTGGATGCACAGCGCAGCACTATTAATGTAGGATTAATTTCACTGGGGGAGGTGCTCTAACGTAACTTTGACACGGCAGAGCCTCATTTAAACAGGATGAATATTTATAGGGAATGAGGTAATTGTAATGATTTATTGTACTTATGCGTAATCCATGTAAAGAAATCCAAACCAAGTAGCCTATATTTTTCCACTTGACCCCAGTATTTGGGGTCTGACGTTTCCAATCTGGCTCGACGAAACATGTTTCAGCCGCTTTAGAGAGGGACCTGCTGTCGTTCATTCATCTTCATGAGTGTCAGCGCTCGAAATAAAAGCCCACTGGAGAGCTGTTGTATTGGTTGTACTGGTAGAATTGGGCAAATATTCCCACTCTAGCCTAACAAAGACTCAACACATAAAATTACCACTCTTTACCACTATTATTATAAGCAGCAGGTAGCACATTTTATCATCACAACAAGGAAACTGCTCTAAAGAAAGCTTCCTATTGTATGTAATGTGCCATTAGCTACATCATGACCAGAATAATGTGAACTTTGGTATCAATATAGTTCTGTACAGAGGATAATTTATACAGAAAAAAGATGAAATTACAGCCACCAACAAAAAAGTCATTGATACTGAATTTACAAACAATTCCGGTTTCTGCTGGATTAAGATACAGATACCATAGTAACACAGAACACAGTTACGTAACAAGACAGTATGTCCTTCAACCTCATGGCTTCTACGTATTTTCCCTGCACATCCGAGTGCAGTATCAATTGAAGAGCTACAGCTATTTTAAATTGTGTAAATGAAAACTGAAACTAGTTGAAACTGCATTAGTCCTTGATTAGTTAAAATATTTGGCAGTTTAGTTTCTACTACTTCTACTACTTTAGTATGTTTGAGCAAAAAGTTGTTTGTTTGTTTTGTTTTTTTAAAAAAGCTTTTTAATCCCACTTCCTCTTTAGAAATCACTGTTTCGGCCGCAAGCAGAACGTGTACACAGCTGTCCACTGTTCACTGTGAAAATCAATTAATACATTGTACTCTAATAACTGGTTTCTGTTATTCTCCTGTATACAGCAGCCAGAATTAAAAACAACGTCCATTTCATGGAGATTTTACAGATCTACATTCACAAATGCCACCATTTTTTAATGACTTATCATTAAACTTGTCTATGTATTAGGAGGGACTGCCTTAAGCTGCAGGAGAAATACTGCAGTGCGCTCATGTGCAATACACCTTCCATCTCATCAGGTAAATGGCCTCATGTATCTGCTGCCATAAAATGCACTTCACTTCCACAAATCAAGCTGAACCGTACAGAGAATCATTTCCATGTCACATGGTAAGCCTGTAACTCGTTATATTCATTTCCCTTGAGTGAAATGAAGAAGTGAAATTAAGCATTATGCACTGCAGCTAAGCCCAAACATACCAGCTTTACAAAAACATCTTCCCTGGTGTGCACAAATGCTTTTGTGGGCTGTTGTAGTGAGTAAGAAGCGAATGTACAGTTATAAGAGCTTTACTGTCTTGTGATATTGTGTGACAGAAAATCACTCAGCACCTCAGTCTGAAGTGTTTATTTCTTTGGCAAAATCCCAATGATTAAGACTTCTCATATCCCGGACAAGTGCAAGCTCATCAAATTCCAAAGAGTGGAGGGTTTTCCCTTGACGAGATTAGTGACACTATAAGGGTAGAATCATTAAGTCCTAATTCAGACTTTCAGTATAACTGCTGCAGATACACTAATGAACTTAATAATGACAAAAAAAAACCCCTTCAAACTTGTAAAGCTCAGGCTTTCAAACTATTTTCAAGTTGCCCAAAAGCTGGATGAACATTTCAGGTATTTCAGAATATTGTAGTCTCATTTATGATGAGTGGGTCCACAGTCCAAACACTAGGTTTCAAATTTCCCCCTCTCTGCCTGCCAAGCCCCGCCCCAATCAGCCGCAAAATTGAGCACCAGATTTGGCCTCTTGTGTCTCAGGTTTTATTTTAGGAAAGGAGGGCAGCGAGTCACCAACGCAGCGTGTCAGCCTACATGTTGACACACAGCTATGGAAGTAGGATATGAATAAGACATGAGCTATTAGGAAGTATATGGAGCTAAAAATCTATTCAAACTGCAGAAAATGTTGGCACATTGGTGTTTTCTGTCTCTGTAAATGCATGTACTTATTTATGCACGCCTTTTACAGTTTAAAACCATACAACCCATCACCTATAACTATTTTGCACTCTGCAGTCGACAAATGTTTCGTAACCATTTACAATAATTTTGTGTGTAAAAGGATTACAGCACACTAGTCCTATATGTGAGATGTGTTTTGTTACAGTCAGCTGGGGCAACTCTGACATTTTAGCCTGAAGCAGGATTTAGCTTGATATGATGCATTCAAAGCAATATAATGTAGGCTCTGCAATATACTCACTGAAAGTGCTCACCTATGTAAGTCTTTTTTAGACTTAAGTTTTTTTTTTCGATCAAAAATTGTGTATCTTAAACATGCAGTAATTCTGGTCAACATGCTCTGATAAAAAGACACACACAGCACTGAACAAAACAACAACGTTACCATCATTTGAACCTAATGAAAAGGAGGAACAGGGAAGGGAACCAGACACTGACAGCAATACTTCAGGAAACAGAGGCAGGGTCAAAGAGGGCTAGACGTAAAAGACCCTTCAAGGAGAGCTACAGTCAAATCAACAACCTGGAATGAACTTACAACCCTCACTGAGAGCTTCTGGTGTCTAGGTTTTTAAAAGAAAAAAAAAAACACACATGTACAGGTGACTTAACTCTTATGTAAGCAGGTGACATCACATGGGGCAGTGACACAGAAACACAAACTTCTCTTAGTTCTGCACAAGGCCTACAAGGTAGCATCCCAGTGCATTGTGGGTACTGAGGGCAGGGTAAAACAACCCCATTGTCCTCATTTCCATGCTCGCATTATCTTGCAAACAATACGGCAGTATGAGTGGACAACAGTATGAACTCAATACTTCCTGTTTGGTTTTAGCGAAAAAGCTCGAGGCTGGGAAGCAATTAAAGGCTGCTTCACAAGACAGGATTAAAAGGATCACATTACCTGTGGAACAAACTGCTGGAACAAATGGCTCACAATCCCACATGAGAAAATAACCCTTGGATCAACAATAACTGAGAAGACATACAAATATCATTGGCTGGAGTAGTTTTATATTATACTTAAAAAAAACAAAACAACTATTGCATATTCATGTTGCACAAACACTACAAACGTTTGTGCATCAATCACAGATTCAAATATGGTTTTTGCTGCTCTCCAGTGATTGAACTTCTTACCTCTTGCAGTAGAAAAGCACGAGAGAGTGTGTTCAGTATACCTGACATCACTTTTGAGTGTGGTCACACATGCAACAGTGTTATGTTCTGACCACACCCAAAGTGCAGCACACTAAGCAAGGAGAGGTCAATGAAAAGATGCTTTCCAGAAATGGATGAAAGTGAATTTCAACAGAGCACTTGCCCAGGGCCAGCTGAGGTCTGCATTCTCATTTTACGTGCCTTGGTGGGCACATTATTTGTTCATCAGCCCCACCATCAATTAAGCCCAGAGCTTGACTGTGCGTCAAATAAAAAGGCTGAGAGCTGGGCAGCCGGCCATGGTGGCATTCTGTGGACCCAGTTGACCAGAACCTCGGGACACACATCCTCCTGTTACACTTCCTATTTCTGTCCTATAAAAGCTGCGCCCATTAGTTTCAAGGGGAATTTGTCACTCACTCATCTGGTCATTGCTTCCCTTCTCTAAAAGTGCTGTACGTCCTGGCTGAGGTACATTTACTGTACGTTTCCTGAGAAAGAGCAAAGGGAAAATCCAGCATGTGATCTGGATTCTCCCCAAAATTACTGAGTATAATGGTGCTATCACAACATACAGTATTATGTTTATTTCTTGTTCAAATGGCAGAAGAATGCGCTTTTAACATCTAATTTGAGAAGTCCAGAAAGTCTGTGCACATCAGTCAAAGTCATTCAAGTAATGAACTTAAGAGTTATTGTAAAATGAAATGCACAGCTTGCATGACTCCTTTGAAACCTAGCTAGATTTGTGACCTACAAGTATTCTTGCATCTTGCACATTGTATTTACTATGGTTCAGTATAATTACAACCTTCAGGCCCACGACTACAGCATGATTAGACAAACCACTGCTTGTCTCACGTACAGTAAAAGCTGGGACTCAGCATTCCCACAGTTCAAACAAAGGCGCATGTAGCAACTTGAAGCAGCACAGTTATTTCTTCATCTTTTTGCGCCAATTACTTTTGCGATGATGTTACTCAACACAATTAGGTGGTTTTATGTAGTTGGGCAACAGAATTGAATAGCCAGTGGCACCCACTAGAGGGCAATCAGTGCATTAATGGACAGATCTCAGTTCAGTACTTACTGTAGCAGAGCGATGCCTTCGTCATCTTGGGTAGACGCCTTCACCATTGGACTGTTGCACGAGCATTTGATTTCAGATTTTGTTCACAGAGCTGAGATTCACATTAAGCACGCTGGGGTTCAGTGTCTTGCTCAAGGAACACGCACATTCAACACTTTGAACTGTCACGTATTGCCATGAGCTTTTTCATGTGAATAGGAGGTTAATAGGGTCTGGATTTGTGAAACAGAGAGTTGTACAGGAGACATGCGGTACAGAGCTACATCAAAGACTTTTAACATCTGTTACCTGCTAAACAGCACTTTTACTGATGCAGCAGCAGGTTGATGAATGAAACAAACACTGCAATAAAGTCGTAACCCTGCTGAGGAAAATACTACTGTTGTGAAGAGACTGCCTGAGGATGATCTACTTTCACTTAAACTGGTGTCCCACAAGTCCCTGTTTAGTGTAGACTATGGCTGAAATTGTTATATTCAGTTATTTTGTCTGGTCCCAAAAGATGCCACCCTCCCTCAGTGCAGGCACTGTGTATGATCAGTAAAGGCTCTATTGCAGTGACAAGTACACATTCCCTCACCAGATTCCCATCCAAAAACATGGCCAAATGTATTCCAATCCAAGAATCCAAGAATAAGCTGGAGGTACCACCTTAAATAATTGAACCACATGTCTCTGTGGTACAAAATATGTCTTCTTTTTAACGCAATTTTGATAACAAATCAAAATTTGTCATACTTATTAGAATCTAATGAACACAATTTTTATTGCACCTGCATTTAATAAACAAAAGCACAGAATACTTCCTTATAGCTGTAGACATTCTCTGTGAAATTTAGCGTTCTGTATTTCTGATAGAGCAGTATTATAAATGATCACATATGGAGACTGCTGTATCACAAAAGGGTAAAACACATAAACAGATGTATGGACAACTAAGCTTATACTATGTATGGCTTGTTAAAAAAAGTCACAAAGGTTTGAGTAATGCACTGTGTTGTTAAACATGTTGCAACACCCTGCACTTTGTTTAGACCACTAAGAGTGTTGTGCCATTTCCTGTGGGAGACCGAAAACATCCCAGCTTGTCATTTTACCTTTGCACAGTATGTTGAGAGTTCAGAGAGTCACCTAGTTTAATAGCAATCAGGAATCTACAGCAGAGAATATATATAAACATAACAGTCCCCTCCCCAACAGTGTGATTGGCTCACCATGCTGCCAGCCAATGCTGTAGACAGTCGGTCAGGGTGCTCCTCTTCAGATCCCTCCCTCTCCTCCCGTCTACTGGGCTCTGCTGTGCCAGCGATGGCTCCTGCCAACATAAAAACACACTACCTTCAGACATTGGGTGTGTGTGTGTGTGTGTGTGTGTGTGTGGGCGGTCGTGGAGTGCGTGTGATTGCGCAAAAGGCTGGGTTCCAAAAAACAGCCTTCCTCGGTCTAAAGTACAGCAAGCAGAATCAAAGCTGGCACTAAAATCATAAATTATCTGAAAAAGTTAACGATTGATGTACTTCACGTTTTATCGATCAACACCCCTCTACCACTGCAAAACCCCCAGAATTCAAGAGCTCTCAGAGGAGTGTGTTGTATGCATGGTGATGCTTAAACTTGCTGCTTGGGACAAGACGTACTCTCTACAAATCAGGTCAAGTCATTGTAAACACACTCCACACATGCAGTGCTGCAGACAGACATGCAGGCACATGCAGGAAGTCTGACGCCACCTTAAAAAACCTAGAAGCAGATCACCTGACCTGACCTGCCAAGGAGAAACTCTCTGATTTACAGGAAATGTGAATCCAACATTCCTGTTCTGATTATCAGCGGCTAAATAGGTGATTGCAGTGGGAGTAGACAGCAGATGTGCACAAACTCCACAACTCTTCCAAACACCCAGTACACCAAAGGGTACTCCAGCTGGCACGCTGAGGTGGATATCCTAATCTTCTATCAACATGACCAGGAGGTTCTGAAATAACTCCTACTACTGGATATCAGAACAGTGCTGTGCTTTGCACCAGTGGCTGCACGCATAACAAAGCCACAAGTTTAAAAAGTACACGGTGAAAAACTGAGCAGTCAAAAACCAAACACTTGATTCACTCTGACAGTGCACTAGATGCCTTCTCTTCCTGTGCATCTGCAAGCTCAGTCAGGAAGCTCAGTGCAAGTTTACTATAAAGACAGTAACACACACGTAGCTAGACAAAACATGGACATAGTGTTCACTTCCTTGTGTTTATGAATAGACTAAACTACAAAACATTGGTTACAAGGGCACAACTTGAAACTGGAGTTCTCATTGTATCACTTCACTACACTTGTTTTTTTTTTTCAGACACACCCCCTTTTGCACACAGCTCCACGAAAAGAAAAAAAAATTACTATGCTCAGCTTACAAAATACTATTACCAGCGTTGCCTTCTCTTACCTGTACAATGCGCTGAATCGGCAAACCTTTTGCTGAAACTTCAGTGTACCTTTCAGGGTTGAATTAAAGCTCAGTGCCTTGCAAAGAAGCAGTAGTCTCCGTCTCCCAAACACATACTGGTTGTAATCCAGTGCATGACATACCTCCCTCCCTCCCTCTCTCGCTCTGTCTCTATTGCTTACTCTTTCACCCTCCCACTCTCTTAGTGCCAGGCTTCTCAAAGTGAAAGAAACCATACTACAGGGCACGGACTTTCTACATTGAAGCCACCTCCGCTCATGACTCATTTTATCAAAAGGGACAGCTTTCATCACTAATCGGTCATGAGTATAGAAATCACCTGATGCAGGCAACCGACCATAATGGTTTTCACACTCTGAGCACCATGAGCCACCTGCTGACTCAAAAAAAACTATACAAAAAGATATAAAAGTGTACTGAGATGTAAAGGCAATGAGGTGTAAGTTAACAAACGTCTGATTAGAATAATGTTTTATAATCAAACTAAGAAAGCCAAACCTTCAAAGCTTGGTGATTTGGCCAGTGGGGAGAAGAAGAACTTAACAGCAGCCTGACATAATATCACCTTATAAAGTTGTGGTGGCTCACATGCTGGCTTACTATTGCCTATCTACTTTACTTTAATTGCCTGTTGTTGTGTTTCTGGCAACCTGATGACTGTAAGTCCAATATTCACTTGCCCTATTGCTCTGATCTGGACTCAATCAAGCCCTGAGAAAAACGTGGATTTCTAGTTAGATGTTCACATGCTATTTGCTCATTATGTTTGCTGTTAGACAGCTAATGTACAGTTTGTTTATAAGAGCCTGTTGGCTGAAAACAGCTGCTTGCTGCTGCTGCTGGAAACAGGGCTGATGAAAGAAATGTTACTGACGCATACAGTATGTTTGTGGACTGTGAAACCAAAACAATAGGTCCAAGGGGACAAAAGCTCCACAGGGGGTGTCAACACGCAGAATCGCACGTTAGCCATCCAATTAGTGCACTTTATAATTAATTATCCATGTTTTCAAAATATGTGCAAACATTTATTTCTCACACCATTTATCACTCTGGTTATCAAGTTCTGTAAGCAAAATTTTGTAACCTGAAAAGTTTCTGTCAAAGTGAGCACACAATTTTAGTTGATTAACTCATACAACAGAGCACTTTGTTAAACAAAGAATTCAAATTCCTTCCCTTCATTAACTCTTTCGGCATACTAGCACACAAAACATACAATGACGCAGGGGCTGCGGCGAGCCGTCTGTGATCATTCTGCTGTTTGCAGAGCTTTTGGGAAATCAGCCAAAAGAAAACAGATTGATGAGTTAAATGTGAACGCCTGATCACATGTGTGCAATGACTTCTCCCGAATCACTCTGACAGCAGTTTACAGAAAATTCTAGTGAAAATAAACAATATGCTGGAGGTTGCAGCTTGGGTGTTGCCATAATTACAGATGGATATTTTTAAAAGAAGTAAATGTCTGGTCAGGAAAACAAACCTGAGACTCCACATAGAGTAGAGTGGTTTCTTATGAATGAAAAACTGAACGGGGAAACAATACCAATAATTATGGGTACTTTCCATAACTTCCTCATTAGTACTGATACAATAGCTGAGTCTCTGTTCGAGTTCAATACTTTTTTGATTTGACTTTGGGACAAAAACATGTTTCTCTCCCAAACCATTTTAGCTTTTTACATCTAAGAAAATAACCACAGTTATGGGTGGTCGAAATGGCTCTAACGTAAATCACAATATTTCAGGATATCTCTGTGCTAATGATATTCTTGAGGATATGGCGGAACAATTTTGGGAATCCATTATTGTTTAAGTCAAAAATGCCAATGAATCTCTAACATAGGCTTCTTGATGATGGCGATTTCCTGTTTCTGTGATGTCAAATTGTATAGCTTTAGGTTTTGGACTGTTAGTTAAACAAAACACATGAAACAGAGGGCTTCCTGTAATTTGTAGATATTTTTTCACATTTTATAGACCAAATGGTAAATAAGCAAAATAATCAGCAAATTCATCAAAATCCAAATACTCAGTTGCAAACATTTAGATTTTGAATTGAAATTGAACGCCCATTATATCACTCACTCATGTGGAAAGTGGAGATCATAATTCTTGGCAAATACAGTGAAAGCAATAGAGACGATACGGAGACAATAAGGAGAAATATTGAAAGTAACAGTCATGTATTTTCAGAGATAAAGACAGTGATGGCCATTAAGTTTAAAGATGCTACTTACAAAATCAGTTTCTGTGTCATGTGAGAATAAAATGTATTTCCAGTCCAGTCGGGGAGTCCCGGGTGCTTTCCTCTAGCCAAAAAAATAAATAGGTCTAACTGGAAATTCACGATTAATGAACCGGTAAATGTGAGCTCCAGTGGAGCAGCGAATAACAGGTGACTCGTGACAACACAACAGGTGTGAACCTATGATGACAGGAACAAAGTTTAAAGAGGTGAAAGTGAAAGTGTGCGACAGCCTCACCATAGACTGCCACTGTGCTATGAGGCGACTAATTGAGACAAACTGAAAGTGTGCGTGTGTGTACGGGCTGTGTTTGCAAACGTTAGCATCATGCTAGCTGCCGGATAGCAACACTACTAGAGGCTGGTGTGTACAATAGGCTCGTTTGCAAACAGAAAACGACTATACGGCTCAAGGTTCACGACACAAGTCTGACAGCCTGAGAACATGTCACACGCAATACACCACTCAGAAGGGACTTAATTTCAAAAAATAAATCGAGTTACTCACTCAGAAAGAATCAGCTGACACAACGGTGACTCAGTAGACTCCACGACTTCCGCATTCTTGCATGATGACAAAAGCGCTAGCCAATAGCGAGCAAGGAAATGGAACGCTCTCGGCCAATGGCGTTACAGATTTCCTACCGGCCAATGGAGACTTACAACAGCGAAGCGAATGAATAGCACACACCCACAGAGCAGCCAATCAGGAGACTCCAAACTCCTAAAGCGCACCAATAGAAAATCACAGCGCGGCACAAACTGGCTACACTGAAGGCGGTGCGTGCGCACAGGCACACACACACGCGGTCATAGCGCTCAGAGACCAGCAGGGTTTAAAGTACTCCGAGCAATAAAAAAAATATGTTTGATTTGTCAAAACGAAAATAAAGAGGTTTCAAAATGAATTGAACCATAGATTATAATGGTTTAAAAAATTTCCCACAATAAACTTACTCATATAGGCTTATTATATATAGTGGTATGATGGAAACAAAAGTGAAAAGGAGAAGTGTGAAAGGGAAGTCTGTCTAAAGGTCATAGCAAAATATAACTTAGATATTAGGGCTGTTTTGATGCAGATCAGCCGAACCTCTGCTTAGACACATGTGACTGTCAGGTCTAAAGCTGAAACCATTGGTTGATTCATTGATTAATTGCTCAACAGAAAATTAATTCACAACAATTTTGATATCTGAATACTCTCAACAGCCATATCTCAAGGAAAAATAATAGTTAATATCCAGTTCCAGCCACTGAATTGTGTGGGGTTTTTATTCATTGTAAATTGAAGATCTTTGGGTTTGGGGCTGTTAGTTGGATTAAAAAAATAGACAATCTGAAGATGTTTATTGGACTCTGGGAACTGGTGGGGGGCATTTCTGACGATTCTCTGGCAACTGATGACAAAATGATTAATCAATTCATCCCAAAGACCATTGATTGATTGATTACTTGAAAATGGAAGTAACTGTTAGGCACAGCCCTAATCCGATCAGTTCTCTCTTTAAAAAAAAAAGTTCCTTTCAAATCACCAAACTGATTCAGTATTAATGCACATTAGTAGAACAATCAGCTGCATGATCCCGGTCTTTCTAATGGAGCTCCCTGATACTGACAGCAGCATGTGCACACATACATCTGACATGACCTGCCCATGCCACTTACTAGCTGGAGCCAGACAGTGTTTATATTCATCTGCCTTGCCTGGAACAGCCTGGACCTGACCTCATGCGCTCTCTGATGCCACTCAACCACACACAGTGTCTCACACCTGCATTTGTTACAGTCACAGTCATAGACATACAGACATATTTCCCTTCATACCGAAACTATACATGAGCCACCACCCCCATTTTATAACCTCTGTCTAAACTATCTAAAAATGAGAACCAATTACTGCATGTGGACATGTTTGCTATCATTATGAGGCCTTATGATTTGCCAGATATTGTGATGATCTCATGCATGTTGAATATAACACTGAATAAGGTGTTAAATGTCATTAAACCCATGATTACAGCCTGTTTTTAATCTTTCTTTCAATGAGTCTTTATGATTTTCTTTAAAGGCTCGTAATAAGATATAGAATCTCAGAGAATAACAATTCATTGAGAAATTATTCGAAGTCAGCTAATGTGTGTCAAGCATAAATTTCTGGATTTACTTAGTGAGCTTATGCTACATGATAGCTGATCTGCTTCAACCGCCTACACCCCCCAACCACCCCCACATCGCCCCCATCAACCCCTCACCTGCACTAAGGATCTGTGAAGAGAGTGTACGTCAGCACTTTAAGAAACAGAAGATCAGGAAGGCATCAGGCCCAGACGGCGTGTCTCCCTCCTGTCTGAAAGTCTGCGCTGACCAACTGGTGCCCATCTTCACACAGATCTTCAACAGATCTCTGGAGCTATGTGAAGTCCCCTCTTGCTTCAAATGCTCCACCATCATCCTCAAGAAACCCTGCATAACAGGATTAAATGACTACAGGCCCCTCGCCCTGACGTCTGTGGTCATGCAAACCTTTGAGAGACTGGTGTAAGCCCATCTCAAGCACATCACAGGCCCCCTACTGGACCCCCTCCAGTTTGCCTATCGGGCAAACAGGTCAGTGGATGATGCCGTCAACATGGGACTGCACTACATCCTGCAACTCCTTGACTCTCCAAGGACGAATGTGAGGATCCTGTTTGTGGACTTCAGTTTGGCGTTCAACACCATCATGCCAGACATCCTGTGCACCAAACTCAAGCAGCTCACTGTGCCGGCCCCCACCTGTCAGTGGAATACTAACTTCCTGATGGACAGGAAGAAGGTGAGACTTGGGAGCATCACATTCAGCACCCGGACAATCAGCATTGGTGCCCCCCAGGGGTGTGTGCTCTCACCACTGCTCTTCTCTCTTTATATCAACGACTGCACCTCAAGGGACCCATGTGTCAAACCCCTGAAGTTTGCAGACGACAAAATGGCCATCCTCCTCATTTGGGACGTTGGCGGGAGGCAGAACATCTGACCCTCTGGTGTAGTCAGAACAACCTCGAGCTGAACACACTCAAAATAGTAAAGATGACAGTGGACAGGAGGAGCAGACCCCCCTCTACGTCCCCTCTCCATTCAGAAAAGCATGGTGTCTACTGAAGAAATCTTCAGGTTTTAGGTCTTCAACCTAGACACCATCAGGAAAAAGGCCCAGCAAAGGATATACTTTCTGCACCAGCTTAGGAAGTTCACCCTGCCTAAGGAGTCGCTGATACAATTTTACACCGCCACTATCCACCCTGGTCTCTGCACATCCATCACGGTGTGGTTTGGATCAGCTACCAAACAGGACAGAGACAGACTATAACGGACAGTCAGGACTGCAGAAAGAATCATCGTTGCAGAACTGCCCTCCATTCAGGACCTGTACAGGTCCAGAGTCAGGAATCGGACAGGAAACATCACTGCAGATCCAACACAACCTGGACGGAACATGTTCCAACTTCTCCCTCTGGTAGGCGCTACGGAGCACTTCAAAACAACCAGACACACGAACAGTTTCTTCCCTCGAGCTGTCACTTCGATGAACACTTATCCAATGAAATAACCCAGTAACAATAATTTACCTGTAATAATGTATTCTCATATTATTACATACTTCATTGTTTATATACACACCATGGTCACAATGTAAATATCATCTGCCAGCACAAACCATGTATACTAGTATACTATGTATACTGTGTATACTGCCATGTCCACCTGCCTCTCGTCTTGTATATACTGTATATTGTATTTATCTGCACATACCATCACACACTATCTGTATACTACGCAATTTTCTGCATATTTTTAACTCAGCTATATATATATAATTGCACTACATCTCAGGTTTTAGAAAAATGCCTATGTTCTCCTAGTCTTGTTAGCCTACTCCTTGTTGTCAGTTTACTTATATGTAAGTATGGAGATCAAGATTCTGATTCCGATTCTGTTTTGGCGGTTTGAATTAGGCCATATTGCGCCCTCTGGTGGTGAAAATGAGAAAACAAATAGGGCTCCCAAGAGGACTGATGTGGGACAGGATTATCTCTCAGTTTGTACCCTAAACACTACTACAACTGTATTTTTATTTAGTGGTACACTCTTAATTCAGTGAAACACATTGTACATGCTTGATTTTTGTTTTTTTGACCTGATTTTGTTGCATGTTCACCTGAGAGGTATGTTCAGAATCTCAGGCAAAACATTCTAGATTAGAGTGTAGTATCTCATTTTCTCTACACTGAGGTTAATGTGTCTATGTTTGTCTGAGGACGGAGTCTCTGAGGACTGACAACTGATTAGACGCTGAATGCAGGAGAGATGACAAATCTCAGACCACTTTTGTTGAACTTTTTTAACTAAAGCGTAACAGGAAGCGAGGAGGTGGACAGGTGGGTGTAGATCCTAAAGGACCAATCACAGCTGGTCATCAGGTCAGTACTTATCTGTGCACTGCCGGGCCAGACACTGATCTAGATCTGTTTCTTCTCTGAACTGTGGCCCATCTAAAATCACAGCATGGTAAGAGACCTCATCATTATCAGAGTCAATTGAAGAGATAATTATATCTTCAGTGGCTAAGACCTAATTAAGTCACATTAGAAATATGAGATCTACTGACTGTAGGTTAGTGTTTGTGTGTGAACTAATGATTTTTATCTTTTCTCTCTTTTTAGACAAGCTACACAGATAAAGGGGAGAAGGTAAGATTAAAATAGTCAATGAAGATGGCTTGTTGTAGACAGGAGTCTGTGACGTGTTAACAGTACTCTTAGTTCTGCAGAAGAAAGGCTGAATCATAGCCAAGTGGCTGAATGTTGTAGGAATAAAGGAATCATTTGAAACTTTCAGCTAATACAAGATGTGATTGCAAGTTCTTATCATTTGATATCACTAAACACAAAGAAAAGGTATGTTTCACTTTTTTTTTTAACTATCAGACACTGAAATTCTTTGTTTGCATTTCAGCATGTAAGAGGGAAGTTTGTCAAGTTTCATCATCTCACCTTTTGGGTTGGCAATGCCAAACAGGTCAGTATCCAAAAGCCTAAAAGTTTACTTTTCTGTCATCTGAGTCATTTTCATGAATTTACCACCAGTCAAATCACATGTAATTCTTTTTTACATAATACATGTTGGAATCAAGATAAACTTTTCCAGATTTAGGATTAGTAATTACATTAGTAACTGTAACTTTGTTCTCCACATGTAGTTATAATAATATGAGTTGTTTAATCTGTAAAATTCTGTTCTTTTTGTCCAAAACAATTGATTGATTTGATTGACAGAAAATTAATTGGTTATTTTGATAATCAGTTAATTGTTTCGGTCATTTGAAATTGACTTTTTTTGGGGTTTTGGAGTGTCGGTTTCTATGTGAACACTTCACCTTCAGCTCTGGTAGAATATTATATAATATAATAAATATAATATAACATACTTTTCTTACATATTGTAGACAAAATGATTAATCAGTCGATCGAGAAAATGAATGGCAAATCAATCAATAATGAAAAATAATGGGAAGTTACAGCCCTACCACATTTATAACTTGAAAGTCGGATCACTAAAATTAATTGAAATGAAAATGGAGAACACCATGAGTCTGCCCTACTTACATATGAAAACCATACCTGCTATACAAATCTCCTCAGTTCAGTCAGTCACACTGGTTCAGTACACAGGCCAGACAACACACAGCCAGGATTGAGCAATCCACAATCGATACATTTTTGGCAGGAGATGAACTCTCTAACTCTGAGCGTATCTCACTTTGTCAAAGTTCATCTGAAAAATGCCTTCACACTAAAGACAGTCTGATCACTTTGTAGGCAGCCTCCTTCTACTGTGATAAGATGGGCTTCGAGCCTTTGGCCTACAAGGGCTTGGAGACTGGCAGCCGTGAGGTGGTGTCTCATGTGGTCAGACAGGATAAGGTATGCACTGTGATGATTGATACACTCAAGCGCTTGAATGTACAGTATATCCAATGATCAATGATCCTCTCCACCAACACAACCCCCACCTCCTCTGTCCTCACAGATAATGTTTGTGTTTGAATCTCCACTTAATCCTGGAAATGAAGGCAAGTTTCTTCATTGCAAAATTGAGATTTAATGAAAGGTGAAATGCTGTGAACATGACATACAGTGTGTCTGCATGTCAACCTAGTTTTTATCTTCCCTTAGAAATGGGACAGCACTTGATGAAGCATGGAGATGGAGTCAAAGATGTTGCTTTCCAAGTAGAGGACTGTGACTTCTTAATCAAGGTAATAATGATACACACACAGCTTTAGTCACAGTTTGGATTGAATCGGCCACACCCTGCAGGAAGAATATGGGTTGAAATTTAATTGCAAGAGGCAGAAAGCGTGTTTAACTTTTCAGGGAAAATTATACACTTACTGGTACCTACTGTTTCACAAAGCTGCATATTTATATACAGTGGTGGAATAAGTAAGAAATACCACAGTGTGGAAATACACAAGTAAAAGTTTTGCACTCAAAATTTTACTCATGTAAAAGTACAGAAACGTGGGCTTTAACATATACTTAAAGTACCATAAGTAAACATACTCATTATGTAGAAGGGCTCTTTTCAGAATAAGATACATCATATAATTTGGTTATAGTCATCAATGTGATAATGTGTTAAATGCATTAATGTCACAGCTGGTAAAAGTAAGACTAATTTGAATTACTTCATATACAGCTGAGTAGTTTGTGAGTTTCCCAAAAGGATCAAGTCTTATCTTGAAATATAATAATACATCACATTGATTGATTACCTTTGTATTGATTATCAGAAAAGTAATCAAATAAGTTTAGTGGAGCAAATAGTACAAGTGGAGTAGATGTATAAAGTAGCAGAAAATTGATATACTCAAGTAAAGTAAAACTATTTCAGTAAATGTAGTTATTTTCCACCACTGTTTACATGCAGTGTGTACAGTAACAGAAGAAAAAGGTAACAGATTACTGTTCCATTAAATTTAATTCAAAGGAGGTTTAAGGGGATAAATGTGTGTGGTGTGCTCAGTGTGTGTCGACATAGCGACAAACATGGTGCGACAGTGCAGCTTTGATATTTAGTGGCTCGTTTGAACCCTTTCCCTCAGTCAAGGTCAGACTGAGAGCTTTGGATAAACTCTCTTTATTGACTGTCAGGTGGCTACAAAGACAGACAAAGAATCACCACTGACTTTACACTGAGATCAACAGTGGTATCATCTAAGTTACATAAAGCAGTATAGGGCAACATGTATAGAAAGACATTCTGTGCTCAGCCACTGGAGGGCTTCCAGGAGCCGCTGTCAGACTGAATCACTGTTCCGCTCCTGTATTTCACAACTGATCCCAACACACTGTGCTGACAGACAGCTAAAGAGCGAGGAGCTGTAATTGTGAAGGAACCCTGGGTGGAGCAGGACAACCATGGGAGGGTCAAGTATGCTGTGGTTCAAACGGTATGTAAGAGGGATGCACATTTGAAAACCTCATGTAAATACACAAATGGAGCTGGAAATGAATCATGTTGTGCTCATGTTTTGTTCCCAGTACGGAGATACAACACACACACTCATTGAGTACCTCAGTCCCTACAAAGGCCTTTTCCTGCCAGGCTACAAGGAGCCTCTGTTCAGGGATCCTCTGTTGGCCAAACTGTGAGTGTCTCAAAATGTAACCAAAGTACAATAATATGATAAATCCTGCTTTTATTAAACTGAACAATCTATTCAAAATTATGGCAAAGAGTTATACTGATTAAAAGCCACTTTTGTATTTCCAACATATCTCATCAAAATGTTATATTATATTAGTAACAATAAACTTATAGTGGGACTATAGTGGGACTATTTTATTTTCCTTCTTTTCTTTATTGGTATAATTTGACTTTAAGTGCTGAGTGTTATGCTGGATTCGTTCTTATATCTTTAGACTTAAGACTTGTCTTAGATTGAAATTTGCCACCTAATTTCTGAGCACCGTGTGTAGAGTACTTAAGAGTTTCTAAAGTTATAAAAAAATTTGATATTTCATATTTTTCTTAGAAATCAGGCAAAAAGGTAGACACTGCCTGATGCCATGATTTGATAAGATAAGGAGTGTTTTCCAGATTTTAATCCAAAGTACTTAATAAATGCATCTTGGTTGCGGATGAAAACACACTGAAAGAACAGGGAGAATGAGTGCTTTGCTTTTATGTAACAGATTTTCAGCTGAACTTTCATGGAAAAGTACTCATGCTTTTTTTCCCCCTTCTTTTCTTTGTAGTCCACCAGGAGGTTTGAACTTTATCGACCACGTTGTGGGAAACCAGCCAGATGATGAAATGGTGCCAGTTTCAGACTGGTAAGACTCCTGTTTGTGCGCACGTACACACACAGTGGGCAGATCACTCACAGGGTAAAAGGACAAGTAAACACACCGCCACAGTCACTTTGCCTCTGTCGCAGGCTGAAATGTCAGTGCAGATATTCAAAAGCTCCAGTGCAACAATACTGGTCGATTTAAGTCCAAACTGTATTTCAAGAAAAGTCACGAGGAAGGAGGTCAAGAGGAAATGAGGCATATTCAAACAAATCTAAATGAAGTATGGCTTCTTCATTTAGCGTATCATCAAATCTTCTATTGTTTTGTCCCAAATCCAGGTATCAGAAGTGTTTGATGTTCCATCGGTTCTGGTCGATAGACGACAAGCAGATCCACACACAGTACAGTTCCCTGAGGTCCATAGTGGTGACGAACTATGAGGAGACCATCAAGATGCCCATCAATGAACCTGCACCGGGGAACAGGATATCACAAATCCAGGTGTGACTTCATCAGCTCATTTTATTACTACAACAGCCTCAGTTTCTTTAGGACTTTGGGTCCAAGACAGCGCTTTATAGCTGTGGATCCCCAGCAGTTTGAGAAACAGTTGTGTTTGAGTATTAAGTGAACAAAATCAAAATCTTCTCATAAGTGGATCCCTGGGTTAAACTTTTAGCAAATGGAGGATTGTGACATTCAACAGCTCCTGGTTTACAGCCCTGCTTCAGTGCATTTTACATCCTGCATCTCCCTCTTCATAGGAATATGTGGACTATAACGGGGGACCAGGTGTTCAGCACATTGCCCTCAACACGACCAACATCATTGAAGCTGTGAGTCTCCTGCATTTAATGATTTCAGACTTCAGCTTCATCTTTGCACACTCTCCCCAAGCAAAGACAATTTGTAGATCCTGCTTTTTAAAAAATTTTTTTGTCTGAAAACAGATAGTGAACCTGCGTGCCCGAGGGATGGAGTTCCTCTCAGCGCCTGACACGTACTACGACACCCTGCGGGCAAAACTCAAAACCGCCAAGATCAAGGTGAAGGAGGACCTTGACCGTTTACAGGTGAGGAGACGTGTTATTTCAACAAGCCTGAAATCATTTACAGCCTTTCTCTGCTCGTGTTCTAACATATAAACCGTGCTTCCTTTTAAGGAATTGAAAATCTTAGTCGACTTTGATGACAAGGGCTACCTCCTTCAAATCTTCACCAAACCTGTGCAGGACAGGCCGACCCTTTTCCTGGAGGTCATTCAGCGATACAACCACTTTGTAAGTACCACAGAACAGTTACACAAACTACTGGTGTAACTGGTAAGCTGAGGGTAATCTTTTAGCCTTTCAGCCTGTGATGGGATTTACAGGCCTGTGCTCCTATAGCTTTACCCCCACTGCCTTTAAGAAGCTGGGACTGAACACCTGTTTGCAGCTCCCACCCAGTGAGAACAGTATAACAGTAGCCAACTTGTAAAAGCTCAGTAAATCTATCACAGATACAGATTAAAAGGCTCCATGCTTCACAGCGAGGGGGATCTCTGGATTGGGTTGCACCCTGTGGCACTTCATTTCTAACACCCAGCACCCATTCCTCTTGTCAGAACAAGCACATCTTGTCACTCTCCAGCATTTCACTGAGTCTATACATGTGGATACAATGCATGAAAGTGAGAAACCGAATCTGAACCACAGCAAAGCATCTCTCTGAGCAACCACCAACACTTGATCTTTTCATTATCTATGAAAATATTTACATGATTAATCCGCGAGCCCCCGGTGAGCGAGGCTCCCCCGTCAGACCTGAGTGGAGGTTTGAACCCGATGAGAATATTTATCTGCCATGATCCGAGATCAAAGAGTTTAACACACTGAACGGTGTCTGGGAGAAGATCCCCAGAGCCATAACAAATGACACAGAAGAAGGCAGATCTTTGGGTAATTAGCCATCTGTGTGTGTTTGTTCTCCCTCCAGGGCTTTGGGGCAGGAAACTTCAAGTCTCTCTTTGAGGCCATTGAGAAGGACCAAGACGCCAGGGGCAACCTCAAAGTGCTGACACCCGAAGGGCAGGCCAAAGCCTTCTACTGATCCTCCGCACGCTGCTGCCAAACCACACTTAGACTGTTATATATGGCCACGCATTTCAGAGTCTATCAACAACACCCTGCACAACTACAGTCTATCAAACATATGCACAGTGTTGAATATGTTCATGTGACATTAGATATGTCTTAGGTTGTCTGCAGATTGCTGTACGGCTAAATAAAGATACTCATGTTCATATTGTGTTTGTTTGGGAAATGGTCATAAATTTTGAAGGAATTGACATTTTCGGAAACGTGGTTTTCTATTTAAAGGAAAGGAGGATGCATACTAGCACTGCTACAACACCCCCCAAGGACAATGTGACATGGACGGCACCAGCCCAAGAAATATCTCAGAACTTGAAATAAACAAAACAAGCCACAGCATTAGTCATGAATTAAAAAAACAACAACAAGCCATAGCACTGGCTACGAATTCAATAAAAAACAAGCCATAGCATTGGCTACAAATTTTTTAAAAAGCAAGCCATAGCATTAGCTATGAATACCCCCCCCCCCCCCCCAAAAAAAAAAAAAATAAACAAACAAAAAAAACAAGCCATAGCATTGGCTACAAACAAAAAAAACTAAAAAAAAAATAGCCATAGCATTATCTATGAATTTTTTTTTTTTTTAAAAAGCAAAGCCATAGTGAGAAAAATGTTTTATTCCTATTTGTAATTCTTCCATTTCCCACCAGTCTAAAGACTATCTGTCAAGTTCACGTCACTTGTAATACATTATCTTTCTTCATTACTTGTCTATCCTGGTGGAAATGCATAACATACACATGTGCATTCACACAAGTATCATATTCCTTATTCTTACCACACACACATGATCTTTTCTACATTAATTCTTTGCATGTCTGTAATGTAGCAGCTACAGGTGTTTTTTTTTTTCAAATTTGTTTCTTGTAAGAGATGAAAACCTAATATGCCATCATTTACTCAGGTGAAAATGAATTTTTGCTTGTCAGAAGTAGTAGAAACAGTACATCCACTCTTGGATTTGGACTCTTGTTCAGAAGGGGCACAGAGTGTCATGAAAATTCACACTCAGATTGGAGGAATCAAACCTATTATTTTATCTCTAACGCAATATGCTCTTGGTTGCCTGTTAGTATTGTTTTACCACAGATTTTCGTTAGCGGTAACATTATTAATGGGATTTTGCACATTTTGTCAGCTTAAAATTCTTATTCCATCTATTTTATAATAATTGCAGCTAGACTGTGCCTTGGGCAGCATATAATATACTCTATCCATAGTTTATTTTCTGCTTCTTTTAACAGAGCTTCTTCAGCTTCCCTAAAGTAGCTGTAGGGATCTGATTTGTTCCAGTGGTTTACTCAAGATCTGTGAATGATTGAACCTTATTGTGTCATGTTTAACTCCCTTTGTGCTCCTTGTGTTTAGAGAAATCTAATGGACGTTTCTTGAGGTCTGATACAAAAACTAAATCATCTTTGATCGACTGAAGGAAGCTGATTTGCAACACATTTGGGTGAAATATTCCTTTAACAATACTGGCACACAGAGAAAACTCATTTAACTCATTAAACTCATTCTCCTGCAGAGAAATGTATCGAGCACAGAGGTTTTATTTCAAAATAATTTATTTGCATATAATTGGAATGAAGACAGGTTGATACATCTGTGATGGCACTGGTCAGTTTCCATATAGAAACATTCAGTCTATACAGAAACCACTCTTTCAAACCTGGACAAAATGGATAAATATATTAGTAAATAAATATATTAGTGACATGTCACTATATTGAAATGTTCTATTATATATAAAATACAACACTATTTCATTTCTGTTTTGTTGTTCTCTTTTTGTACACAAAGTATCCAAAATATACTGACACATCCCTTAAAGTTCTGGAGGGATTTTTTTTTACTCATAGAAAAGGCAGTTTCAGCTCATTATTCTTGCAAAACATAACAAAACAAACACATAAACGACACAAAGAGAAAGATCTTGAACAGGATGAAATCACATCAGATATTCTGCAGCATCATTAATGCAAATTTTCATGTGGTTTTGGGCTATTTTTTATTAATACTATGAGATTTATGTTTATCTTTTTTTTTTTTTTTTTTTTTACATATATATATAAAATCTACTTAAGCCAAAGTGCTGTTTGTAATTCAGTCATTTCCATCTCTCAGTCTCAGTTTGGGCATGAAAAATAACAGATGAGGAAACCCTGATACTTTAGCTGGAGGACGCTGCGTTGACACATTCAAAGTGAGGTATAAGTACAAGGGACTGCAGGTAAAAATTTCTGCATGATTGTCCAAAATCTTGAGTCCAGAATGATTTCCACTTCAGTTCTTGTGTGCTCTCTCTCTTGTCACTAAAAGCACATTTAATTCTGAGATATAAGAAAAGGGTCGAAGCGGGAAATAAAGGCACAACACATACTACATTATATGTTCACTGTGTTCAAGATTTTGCCTCTTTGGTTCGACAGGTAAGAGCTTAATGTGTCGGGAGGTTCCTGATTTAGGATTATGAACAGTTTAAATGAATAAGGCACATATGAGGCTTTAGTAAGTGCTACTGGTTACCCATGAGCTCTTTGTCTGCTGTCTGTGCTAAGCTAAACCGAAGTCTGACCGCTTTCACATTTTCACTTTAAAGGAAAAGTCCATGCTATAAAATAATTTCTGCTCCTCAGATCTCAGATTATTTAGTCTGGTACATGCGAGCATGAAGACGTCTGTGGTCAAGCTAAAAATAAGAGGGCCATCTTTGAAGGCCGACTTTTATCTACACAGTTTAAGTGTTCAGAGTCATTTTCCAGGGATATAAACACATTTGCTGTCTGTCAGTCTGCCAGAGGGGCTAAATGGGGACAGAGGGAACAGTCGGAAACAAAGATTTAAAACTTGATTCTGTTGTAGTTTGGGGAGATGGTTTAACATTGAGTAAATGTTTGGAAAAAAAAACACAATACTATACTTGATTTCTGATTTAAGGTGGATTTTTCTTCAAGTGCTGGAAGTTCAAAAGCAGGGTTTGGCAATGCACATTTACCACGGCAGGATTTTTCACTGATTCGGGTATCATTACTGCAACTAAGATGAATTCTTCCCATTTTTCCAGTGTTTGATTGTTCCTGAGACGTTTCTCAGGCTCTACCTACCCTACAGTTCGAAATCATGGGAAACAAAAGCATACCAAGCTTTCATTAAACTGGTGTTAGGGCAACAGACTGAGCTGATGCTTGGGACTATAAGGTCTACCTAGCATGGCTTTACTCCAGTTATATCATTAAATAGTCACTATCTCTTTTCCACGGCTGAGCTTTAGTTGCTGGAAGACAATGGGACGGTTGATCCTGTTCGGAGGATAACACAACATTGTGATGAGTTCAAGGAGCAGAGGATAGGTTTTTGCATCCTCGTGACCAGAGCTGTTCACTCTGCACTGATC